>JAMAHA010000104.1:0-47114 GCA_023626555.1 Penicillium sp. PF2412A | reverse complement strand
TTTAAATCGTTACTGCAATGTATGTGGTTTAATCAAACAATTTAAAAAAATAATTAGTCCCCCCCCCCCCCCCCCCCCCCCGGGGCCGTGGCAGCAACATATTCAAGAGAGTAGCGTAGTGGAGTCAGCTTCAATAGAGCTTTCTTATCTTGGCTCTATGAGATTTATTCAGCTTGAATAAACTACCGGTCTGGGAGCTCGCGGAGTGGCGCCAAGGGCGTCAATTGTGAAGAAAAAAGACGACTTTGCTTGCGAACAGCTGTCAGAACGTTTGATACATTCCAGGTACTCTCACTTGATCGATTCAAAACAAACTGTTCTCACATGGATCCATATCCATGCACTGAAGACCGGCTCTCATCGCTTTTCTAAACCTTAATCCCCCACAGGTACGGACCGACAGTGCAGCGGTAAAACTAAAATTCAGCTCTAATCACCTGAACATATTTCTTCAAAAGGACCACAGTATACTCAACAGCAACCGTATGTCTGATTACAAAATTTACCCTTTCCCTTTCAGTCGAGCCCACCATGAGCAAGTCAAGTTCAATGGATTTCCGAGTCTTTGGTCGACTGTATTGTTGAGCCTGCGGTATCCGGAGTATCATCTTGCGCGTCAGACTAGATGACAGTCGAGCGTATTCGTCAACTGTGAGCTATGGAAGTTCTCCGGGTTCATGGTCGGATTTTTCTATTCGCTCTCCAGCTTCCTGGAATGTACTCCGAATCCCCCGCTATTTTGACCCGAGAGAAAACCCTCTGATTGAAACCCATTGCAACGTCTGGGATTGGGCTCGATTGCGAATGGTCAAGGTCGATGGCACAGCCAAGCTATTTTCACCCAACGAGGATGTAGGGATCGAGATACTGGCCAGATTTGCTGATCACCTATCGCCGGAAGTTCGTGCAATATAGTAAACGACGATAGGCTCCTGATGGGACTATCGGCCGATCTAGAAGAGGATAGTACTCTATCTGTTGCGCATCTTCTACTATCAATAGCTGGATCGCTCGCTAGATTCCGGGAAATCAACATGCATACTCTAAATTTAAGGAGCTAGATCGGCTGGCACTAGGTGTGAATCTCTTATTATAAGAAGATCAATTTAGCATTCCTCAAAAGGTCGCCTTCAAATTCAACCCCTTAGATAAGCCTCAAAGGCTGCAAATAGCCTAGGACGACTTCAACCTTTTCCAAAGACTGCCGTCACATTCCAACGTAGTACCTTTTGATCACGTTGTTCTCAAAGACGAGGAATCCCGGATAATTAGATTCACTACAAGATATATGGTAGGTAGAATTCTCGATACTACAGAGGCTCCTTTCTGATTTGAGTGGCTGCAACAGCTTTTCCAACTCGTGAATTTCCTCACCTTAGGACTATATTGGGGATTATACATCAAGATATTGGCCCCCGAAATTTTGCTTGTCGATCCGGACACAAACAGGATTCTTCTCTTCCACTTTGATTAAGCCACGAAGTCGTGTGGTATACCAGAATCACATACAGACAAAGGTGGAGCCAATCTCGCAAGACCTTTGGGACGCCACCCTATCAGACATGCCCAGCCGCTTGTGGATAAGAAGCTCCATCCCCACAGGCTGAAGTACCCGTGACGACACCTCCACACCTTCGTGCGGAGAAGGTAGCATCCCAGGAGACCTGACCATCTTCCCACCATTCAACAAGGACAGAGGGTTTCAAACAGGTCTTCTACCCTTGATCACTGATTTCGCATTTGCTTCAGATACTGTGAACACAGTGTCGTAACAATGCAGCAGCCATTCCACGGGTATCCCTCTCTGACAAACGAATGCTCGCTAGGGTCATCGGGCTGACTGAGATCCACACAGGAACGGCGCCAAAGACGGCATGCTATATATGAGCGGCGAGGAAGCAGAGTTGGACGAAGCATACGAGTCCGAAAAGAAAGCTTTGGTGCAAGGAACGGACGCCCCTCGCCGCTGTTGTAAGCAAAGGTCGCGACTGCGTGTAGCCAAGAAGATCGGCGCGATTGGCTGTGCCGGCCTTCTTGCGTATGCTTTCCTCCAGGGCTTCTATGGTATCAACCCCGTCCCTCATCACATAATATTGACCGTGGTCGACTAACTCTTCTCATTGACAGGTACAACAGATGGTCACAACGACCCCCCGACCGCAAACCCTGAGTCATCCCAACCCATTTGCCAGACACCCGAGTGCGTTCATGCAGCCTCGGAGATCCTGTACAACCTTGACCCGAACTACAAGGACATTGATCCCTGCACCGACTTTGATCAATTTGTCTGTGGAGGATGGCGGGAGCGTCATGACATGCGAGCCGACCAGGGCTCCATCTTTGCCGGGACCATCATGGCGGAGAACTCTCAGACTAGACTGCGCCACATCCTGGAGCGTGCTGAGGCTCCTGAGAAGCAAGACGTGGAGAACTTTGGGAAGTTAAAGGCTGGCTACGAAGCGTGCTTGGACGAGTCCGCAATCAGGGAGCGTGGTATCAAGCCTCTTTCTGACCTCCTGGCTAAACTGCACGCGGTTTATTCCTTGAATAACGCGAAGGCGCAGACTTCCAAAGATGACCTGACCGATGCAATCATCTTCCTGATGAAGTCTGGCACGGAGGCCCTGGTCTCTTCTGGTGTTTCTGTAAGGTTCCCCCCTCCCCCATCGTCGGCATGACCATGTCGAAATATGACATAGCGGGAGATTTAAACTGACTTGTACAGCCTGACGATCGCGACCCGGACAATGTGACTATTTTTGTGTCACCGCCTCGAAGGATCGGCCTCCCTGCCCGGGAATACTATAATAACACTGAGATGGTGGCTGACTACACCGACGTCTTAAAGCAAGTCCTCAAGGGTTTCGGCGGCGATGACAAGATCGCCCAAGAAGTTGTTGGCCTTGAGAGAAAGCTTGCCGATGCCACTCCAGACACTGCCACACAAGAAGATGTCACCAAATACTACAACCCACGGAGCATTGAGGAGACTGAAGCTATGCTTCCAGAGATTTCCTTCAAGAGTATTATCAACAAGTTCGCCCCTCGTGACTACAGGGGTGACCGCTTGATTGTCGGATCTCCATCTTATATGAAGGAGCTGTCCACGATTCTGCACGACACTTCTCGTGAGACTGTGTCTTTCTTCCTGCAGTGGAAGCTCATTCAGGCCTACTCGGATTCCATTGAAGACGAGACGATCACCCCGCTTCGCCGCTTCAACAACAAGCTGGCAGGAAAAGACCCTCAGTCAACCGAAGAAAGATGGCGAAAATGCATCAGACAGCTAGACCAGGGCCTCGGATGGAGTCTCAGTCGCTTTTACGTCCTGGACTCTTTCTCCGAAGCGTCAAAGAAACTTGGCGATCAAATCATCTCCGACATCAAGGAGAGGTTTGCATTCACGCTCAACCAGACTCCGTGGATGTCACCAGACGTACGAAAGCTGGGCATCCAGAAAGTGGAGAACATTGTGCAGAAGATTGGCTACTCGAGCAAGAGCCCCAACGTCTTAGATGCCGACGACGTGCAGAAGTACTACGACACATTGGAAATTTCCAACCAGAAGTTCTTTGAAAATGAACTTGCCGTGGCCCAGTTTGATCTGGAGAGGGAATGGTCCAAACTGGGACAACCGACTAACCGCGATGAATGGGAGATGACCGCACCTACAGTGAATGCTTACTACAACCCTCCCGGTAATGAGATTGTTTTCCCCGCAGGCATCATGCAACCTCCGGCGTTCTACGGCCCTGCTGCGCCTCTGTACCTGGCCTACGGTGCCTTTGGCGCTGTCAGTGGCCACGAGCTTTCTCATGGTGAGTCCCTGATCCCCCGGATCATTACGTCCTCTCTGGGACCTTTCTTGTCGACAGATGGCTGATATCATACAGCTTTCGATTCGACGGGTCGACACTACGACGAGATTGGCAATTACACGAACTGGTGGGATGACGAGACCGTCAAAGCCTTTGAGGATCGGGCCCAATGTTTCGTGGACCAATACTCGGCCTTTACAGTCGACGGGCCGGGAGACAAGGTGCTTCATGTGAATGGCCGACTGACCCTGGGTGAGAACATTGCCGATGCTGGCGGTCTCACGGCCTCCTACCATGCGTGGAAGAAGCGTGACAGCTCACAGCCGGACCCTGGTCTTCCGGGACTGGAAAACTTCAGCAAGGAGCAGTTGTTCTTCATCTCCTACGGGAACTGGTGGTGTGGCAAGACCACCAAGGAAGCGGCCGAGCAGGCGATCTACAACGACCCGCATGCGCCCAAGTCGGCACGCATCATTGTAAGTTCTCTCCATTTCCCTCGAGCACATGGATGCACTCGCTCATCATCGGAATCTAGGAAACCATGGCGAACTCGCGCGAGTTCAAAGATGCTTTTAGCTGTCCGAACAGGAAGCCCGTCTGCAAGCTTTGGTAGGCGGACAACACGCGAGGAGTGCCGTTTTGTTCACTGAATGCCCTCTGTCATGGTTGGCAGGGTACATTTCCATTTCTTTTATGTTCATGGTTTGTTTCTTGTGTTTCTTTGTGTTGCTCGGGGGAGGGAGAAGAGGTTTCCTTGTTCATTTCTGCCCAAGTGGAATTTGATCCGTGTTCTTGTTTGTGTGGTCCGGTGCGACGAGGCAAATCAGGGTACCTTTATCGTAGCTTCACTCGTAGCTTCACTCGTAGCTTCACTCGTAGCTTCACTCGTAGCTTCACTCGTAGCAGATCGAGGAGTATAAAAAGAATGAAACAGCCTAGCGGACGAACAACAGCGGACGCTCTTCCGCTCTCTACACGACACTTCTGCATCTCACTTTTATCGGGTGTCTCTCGGCGATATCGATAGAATTGTCTCCACTGACCGACGTGTCTACTCCTCTCGGAAACTCCCTGTCGATGCCAAGCTGGTCATCATCGGGAGCAACCTTACAGAAACGGGGAGAGTCCGCTCGGATGCACACCGTCACACACAGTCCATCTGTACCTCCCCGTCCTTTCCCCATTTCGTTGACATGCATATCCATCCAGTATGTTCATATTATGAGAGATCACCCGGGGGTCCTCGGTCTCGTCCGCCCCCCCCATATTCCGAGGTACCCGCCCGGTCGAGGAGATTGGATCTATCGACCGCATGCACCGCGACAGAGCTTATTGGGTTGTTCCGATCTGGTCCCCAGCCGAAGGACGAGGATTCATCCGGTTCTCAGCTCCCGGGTTTATCTTGACTGGATAAGAGGGTGCGTCTGCTTTATTTGGTACAGGCCCGCGAAAGATCTCACGTGAGAGTAGCCCTGGTGGGAGGTGGAAATTACGGCGGGACAGAACCTTATCCCACGACTCGATTCGTCATGCGGAGGGTCTTTCCACAAACGGGACCAAAGGTGGACTGGACAGCCTGGACGCCCATCTACAGTAGTCGTCCTTGATGGGGGCCGTTTTTGGGTCATATGGTGTCTGCCTGTCCCTGGGATGCGGGTTGATATTGAAGCTGGGAGCGGGGGGGGGGGGGCGAATGCGGTGTGGGTACTGTCTCGAGGTTGGCCTTGAGGTCGTTCATGTTGAGAAGGTGGTACAGCAGAATCTATCTAAATAGGGGGTTGACCTGTGTTGAGTTGGGTTGTCTCCCTGCGGACTGGAGCTTATGGTCACCATCCAAGATCCTCCGGTGGGTTTTGATAAGCGGGCCGACGGGAGAAGTCATGATCCTATGGGATCCTAGGGATGTATGCCATACATGCAGTGTGGAAGGACATATCATACCTCAAAAGGTCTTTTGGCGGGATAAAATAATGCTGCTGCGATGACTGATCCGATAAAAGGTTGAAGCGTGTCCCAAAAACAAAAACAAAAACAAAAACAAAAAAAAAGGATCGGATACATCCAATTCGCCACGGATCAACGGTACTTTTAGTTATTTTACCGCAGGCTGGGCAAGTGGATCATAGGATGCTCGATACAGATCTCCGGGAAAAGAGCTCTAATTTGCACTTGGCAGTGTTCTGGGATCTATCTTGTCCGGTCCACACAGGACGAGAAAAAGAGAAAAAGAGACTTTACTGTCGGCTTGTCATGTCGGAGCACTCGATTGATTTGAGACGTTTTCTGTTCTGGCAGCTCCCGGGGGGATTCTTAAGGAGCTGGATCAGGAAGAGAGTCGGGCCCTGGGATTGAAAAGGTTTGAACTAATGACAGTGGAGTGTCGATGGATCTCGCAACGGCGCCAACTGCCCAACCGATGGGGACCCCCTTTCTTTTTTTTTTTCTTGCTCTTCCTTTTTTTTTAATATTTATCATTCCTTTTTTGAATTTCCCTGGAAGCAAAGGTACCGGAAGGCTGAGCTGGGTCGATCAGAACATCGTTATTGGAAGAGGTTCAGAGCGGCACTCACTAGATGATGGATGCATAGGTAGTTGCAGATCCATAGTTTAGAAATCATACGACTCAACAGTATTGACTGTAGACCCTCACCAGTCGACATCTCCCACAGTGCTACATTTGAAGTCCAGCCCCGATTGCCGAATCATGTACCGTAGATCGTCATTGGACAGCGGAAGAGCACAAGTCCATCAGCCTTGTATGCCAGTGCGTGATTCCGCTGGTTTTGCTGATCATGTTTCCTTCTCCCCAGCCATCCACTCGGCAGGGTGTCACACAAAGCTCCCAATTCCAACCTCCTCTGACGTAAACATCTTAATTCGTTAGTTGCTTCCCGCGCATTGTAGATAGCGGGCCTCGTGATCCCGTCAAGTCCCAGGTTGTGCTTTTTGTCCTGTGGTCGGCCGGGCAATAGGAGATTCGCACGTCGCCAGAGACGTTGACTCCGCCAGTCTCACCCCGACCGGAGGAAATTGGACACTATCTGGGTGCCTCCTCGCCTTCTGTTTCTATGTTTTTGATTGTTCCCCCACAGTGACATGCTAGTTGCTCCATGCCGAGGGTTGGTGGCTGCTCCTCTTATGGCCTCTCGGAACGGAATGCATTGAATCGAGTCATACAGTATTCAAATGGCCCCTCCTGGGATGAGCGGCATTGGGAACAAGTTCGTCCGGTATGAATCTCTCTCTCCAAGCGACACTTCCATTCGTCGCGAGGAGGTCAAGTACATGAGGGCAACTCACGGGTTGATGTTCAAGTGTGCGTGCCTTTTGGCGAAACGAAGTGGCGGCCGGATAAGGATGCGGGAAATGACGCAGCCGCGAGACAACAAGCAGCCAAGGTGACTCGAGAAGCTTGTGGCTTGCTCGGCATTCATCTGGGCAATGTGATCGGATGACCTCTTGAGGACGGGGAGTGGAGGGTACTTTGGTCTTTTGTGGCCAAATGCACCTGTAGAGGATCGGTGACTCGGTCACATACCTCGAAGACCACAGGGTTGGGACTTCTGACATGAGTCGAGGGACAGCAGTCGCGCCGCGAGAGACTCGGGTCTGACTTTTAGAACTTTTAGATAACCTCCTCCGGGTGTTGACCCTATGCATATGATCATTGATGCTACCTCGCCTGCGACTTGTATCGATGACCGTTGATCGAGACGGAGGGATCAATATTGTATCCAATGAGACATTCAGAGTCCCCGATTTGACACCACAACTCCATTCGTGGGTCCCCGACGTTTCTGATCGACCATCTTCCCCCCCCCCCCCCCTTTTTCCCTTTGGGTCGTCGATGCTCACTCAAAACGCGCCGAGTGGGAATCAGTGGACATGCCTCCTCCCCTGCCTGGCGCTTGACCAAATACGCGGCACTTCTCAAATATTCGCCCTTCTCTAGTGGCCAACGGAACATGTTCGGTATCACCAGTGATGGATGACCGAAGAATACCGGATCAAGTTGTGGACTCCCCAGTAGACTCTGTCGATCAGAGATACATTGACAGATGGAGATGGTGAGTGCAGGTCTGCAGGATCTCACACCGGGTAAAGCGTTCCAGCTGTCACTGGGCTCACAGTACCCGAGTGTTCCTCAACTCCTAAAGTGTGTACCTGAAGTACCTGAAATACCTGAAACCGTGGTCGAAGTAAAAAAAACCCAAAAAAGACAAAGAACCAAAAGGCGCCCGAATGACCATCGACCGGGTCCCCAGCGTTCGCAGTGCCGCCGCGCCGGGTCTCTTCCCCAACTCCACTTGGGCCAAATGAATCTCCTGCTTCCTGTCCTTTTTCCCTTTGACCCTGGAAGACCTCCCCCCCCCAAAAACAAGGCCGAATGACATCGTGCTTCCCCCTCCCGTTACAGACTCCAAAAAAAAATTAAAGAAAAGAACCACATTCCACTTTCCACTTGCTATCTTCCTCTCTTTTCTCCCAGAACGGTCATGTCGTGCAAGCGTCATCTCCGATCCCAAGCTGGGCTGATGCGTTCCTAGCCGTGCTGTTGTTCGAAACAATTGATTGCCCCCCCCCCCCCAGCCTCCACTCTAATCTACCAGCGCGCGTCGTTCCCCCCCCCCTCAAAAATCGCGTGAGTCTTGAGGGGGTCCTCTCTGTGCGCCAGAGTCAGACGCGACATCTCGACTCACTGGACTCGGGAGTTGCGGTGAGTCGAGTCGTTCACCATGGACGCTCCCCCCTCCTTCCTCGACTCGCCCTCCCACGCCCGAACCAAGTCGGCAGAATCGCAAATCCGGATAGAAGAATTACCCAGCGCAGATGGGGTCCGTTCTCGAGGCCTCGCCGCCAAAACGACCTCCCCCCTCCGCCGCGCCAACACCGTGGCACAGACCGGACATGTTCTCAAGCGGAACCTGGAACTCAAGGCGACGCGGGACAAGACCGCGTTGGCCTCGGCACTCCGAGCCAAAGATAGTCATGAGGTCTTACGAAATGCGTCGATTCAACGGTTTCAGACACAGGCGCATCGATCTCCACGGGAGGGACGTGCTGCTGGGCGCAGGGCGGGTCACTTTACGGTTGGGAGCGTCGGTCAGAATGGAAAGATCTTTCTCAGGTATGGATGAATCGCCGCCTGTTCTTCTCCGTCTCTCACTCTCTTGAAAAGGAGAGTGTAATATGTGTGAAAGGGAGGGAGAGACAGAGAGAGAGAGAGAGAGCGAGAACTGGCGTGCTCAACAATCTCTCGTGTCCACTGTCCACTATTCATGATTCACCCTCCGCTACCCCATGGATCCTAACCTTCCTTCATTCACGCGGCCAGACCGATTGCAAACCCGCCGCGGAAGGCTCCTGCGGCAACTCCCTTGTCGTCCCTAGATCCGGTGACGAGTCTTCGGCCACTGCCGCCACAGCACGCGCAAGGTTGTGACGATCCGTCTCGGTGGTCGAGCTCGCAGCTGTCTGAACTCCGTCCACGCGGCCACAGCCACGGCCACGGCCACGAAAGCGAGTCGGTCTACTCGCAGGAAGCTAGACCCGAATCCGTCACCCTTCGTCGCCCGCGCGCAAACTCCTTTTCGACCATCTCCGAACAGCAGTCGGTATCCGGTGTGGGAAACCGTGGAGAGTTCCGCATTGTCATTGACCGGTCTGAGGATCGTCCCCGGTCTGCCGGAGAGAATCTCGGTAGCGCAGCGCTGGAAGTCCCCATCCCCCATTATAGACTGGGTTCTCCACGTTTCAACACGGAAGGGAGTGCCATCCTGCAGAGCTCACTGTACACTCGCACCTCCATGTCCGACAATTTTCGAAACTCCACACACCTGGGGGGCATGATGGATGCCATGTCCCCCCATGGTCGGAGTGGGTACGCCAGGGATTCCTTCTCCCAACATCGACCCTCCTTTGCCGTCTCTCTGTTCTCGGGCACGGGGGCGATCGATCTCAGTCGAGCCTCCCCCGCTCCACGGAACTCGGTGGTCCACGAGTTTAAAGGGCCGGTCGATGCGGCGATCTATGAAGTTCTGGTGACGGATATGGACTCGGACGCGGTGGTGCGCTATGTCCCCGGGACCAAGGATATCAGCGCGGCAACCCCGGCGCGTATTGTCGCACAGATCTCGTCGGAGTCTTTCATGGATTACGAGTTGGTGTCGGATTTTTTTCTGACCTTCCGCTCCTATCTCTCCCCCTGCCATTTGCTGGCGCTGCTGCTCGCTCGTCTCGAGTGGGCCATCAATCGCCTGCAAGAGGATGGGCGGATCATTCGAATCCGGACCTTTGCCGCTCTCCGGCACTGGATCCTCAACTACTTTGTCGATGATTTCGCGGCCAACTATAATCTTCGCAAGAATCTCTGCGACACCATCAATGCGCTTTATGCCAATGTGAAATCTAGAAACACTGGTGGCACGAGCGATCTGAAGATCCTCATTGACCTGAAGCGTTGTTGGAATGGCAAGTGCTCGGTCTATTGGTCCGGCCCGGAACTCGGTCAAGCGTACAATGATCCAGATACGCCAATTGCACCAGGTAGCGTTGAGATCGACTTGGCGGCTTCCGACGCAGTATACACAACCGTTCCGCCTCATGTGTCGGCTCCGTCTTCCGAGAACCGGTCTCGCGACAGTATGCCCAACTCTGTGCACCATGATAGAAACGATTCGGCGGCGACCGCGCAGAGCATACCCGTCTCCATGAAGAGCGAAATGAGTGTCGTCGCACTTTCCTGCTCGCTGCCGCCCAAATCTCCCAGGCGCTTGTCCACCCCGTATTCGAAAAACAAAGCTCCTCGCCCGGTGCCCCTGACCACTACGGCTGCACCTGAAAATGCGCCAGCATCGCCGAAGATATCACGACTTCCTTTTCACGGCCATGCCCACAAAAGGAGCGGCAGCTTTTCGGACTCGGTGCGCGACGATCGAGTACCGGCGTTTAATGCGGAGCCGGGTCCAGTGAACCACGCGCCCAGAGAACTTTTGGATCCCGTCAGCTTCATTCGCGGAACCCTCTACCCTCCTGTAGAATCCTACATGACGATGTTGGCGCCAGACTCGCCCCCCTTGGCCCCGCCTTCTCACGCATCGAACCAGGATCGGCGAAGTATTCCCGATGGCGGGGCTCGTACCGGCTCGTCGAACTCGGGGGTGCGAACCATCATCGGGTCGATCAAGCGAGTACTGCATACGAGAAACGGGGGACAGAGCGTCTCTGCAAGGATCACCAACGCCGCTGATACCATCTCGCTTCCTTCTCGCGGGAGGATATCCGCCATACCCAATCACCTTGCACTGGGATCTGATTTCTATCGCGAAAAAAAGATGGCTGCTGGCCTCAAGCGGCCGGCTCGAGTGGACACCCTCTGCGATGAGTCCCTCGTACAGTATCGTCGGGCTCTGAGACTCAGCGGAAGTCAAGATGCTAGGAGCGCGCGGCTGACCACATCCGCGGCGCCGCACGACGCTGTGGTCGAGAGCAATGCGGACGTGCCGCCTCGAAATCACCATGTGATGTCGGGAGGAGAAAGATCGAAAATCGAGAGCGAAATTACCACCGGAAGTGGCTCGATTGTGATTGTCGACGACACCGGCTTTGAATTTCCCTCCATGTCAGGGGCCTTGGAAAACAGCGGCCTCCACAACGACGCTCACGCTCAAGACAGCACAATGGTCCTCTCCAGCACTCCAACCGGGCTGTCCCAAGCCTCACTGCCAAAAGATGGTGAATACGTAGTACCGGTCTATTACCACGGCAAATCAACGGACGTAAATGAGCATCGCCCCATCTCGCCGAGCCCCCTCAGCCCAATATCCCCGCGACGCTCATTGTCCGTGGAACGACAGGCTACTCCCAATAAACGCATGTCTCTCTCCCTCCGCTTGCGAAAGTACGCATCCTTTCAAAGTGGCATCTCCAAGCAGCGAATGTCCTTGAACAGCATCACCAGCAAATCTCACGCAGGCTCCACTGCAGCACTAGAGCACCCAGAAATGTCGACGGGCCCATTGCTTCGCCGGAGGCCTGGGGGGAACCTGCGTCAGATGCAGTTTGTCAACCAACCTGAGCGTAGTCCCGCCCGCGAGTCACGGGTATCAGAAAGCTCGTACGGGGATTCTTTTGCGGAGACGAGAGCATCGACCACAGCCCCGGATCCCTCTCCTTCTCGATTCTCCCTGATATCCGTGGGTCCGAACGTCGACATGCAACGGTCATTCGAAGCAGCCATGGCTCAGTTCGCCCAGATTCCCGATGACGATGACGGGGGCATTGAATCGACCTTGCTGAAGCTGGAGGGCAAGTGGAAAGGGCATTCAGACGAGCAAAGAATCCCGACTCGGGACGAGAGTGCCGAAGCTGAGGGACGAAGCCCATCAGGGTGGGACATTATCCCAAGGCGACGGCAGACTGAACGATCAGCTTATTCGACTGTCGGGGGCAGACTGGCCCCTCCTCGCCCCTACTCAGAGTCTGTGGCAGAGTCTGAAGAGTCTTATAATTCTATTCCCCTTCTCGAGCGAGGTCTCACGGACGATTCGATGAGACGACCCATGACACATCGCTTCCACCCTAGCAACGATGCTTATAATATCCCGCTCAGTCTGATTTCCAGCCGAGATACATCTGAGCTAGTCTCCTCCCACCCCTCCTCGATCCAGATCATCCAAAAGTCGGACAGCATTCAACGTATTCCGCACGGATCGACCTACCCGGAGCTATCTCCCGATGTGGCCAGTGACAATCGACATTCTGTCTTGTCCTCCGACCAGTCTCTGGATCTCATTGATACTCACGAGTCCACCTGCAGCCGATTGTCGACGGATACACGCAGCGTTGCTTTTTCGACCGTCGAAATCCCACCTCATCCACTTGCGCATCCACCCTCACCCCCAATGACCGTTCAGCATCCCAATTCGTTCGGCTCTTCCGTCTCGCCGCTGGACAAAGTGCGATTTCAACCGCAGCCGTTGACACCCGACACGTCCCCTCGACACCGTGAGCCCATTGAAACTCACCACCAGACACGAAACGCCCCCCCAATGTCGGTCAATGTCCTTTCGAACATGGAAAAGAACCGCCCTCCCCAGCTTACTCTCAACGAGGGGGCCGTTGAACACATCCCATTCATCCTTGCCTGTGAGTCTCAGATGCTTGCTCAGCAATTGACTCTGGTGGAGATGGCGGCTCTGAGTGAGGTTGATTGGCGTGACCTGGTTGAAATGAAGTGGAGTAGCGCCTCTCCGGCCATCAACAGCTGGGTGGAGTTCCTCTCTACCGACCAGCGTAACGGGATTGACATGGTTGTTGGACGTTTCAACCTGATGGTGAAGTGGGTCATGTCCGAAATTGTCCTTACACTCGATATCCACGAGCGAGCACGCACTATTGTCAAGTTCATCCATACCGCTGCGCATGCCCGACGCATGTGCAACTACGTCTCCATGTTGCAGATCGCCATCGCCCTGTCTTCATCGGATTCCTCTCGACTTCAGAGCACATGGAATCTAGTTCCGCAGGAAGATAAGCGCTTATTCAAAGATATGGAAAGCTTGATTCAGCCTGTGCGCAACTTCCATGATCTTCGTGTCGAAATGGAGACCGCCAATCTGCAAGAGGGCTGTATTCCTTTCATTGGTAAGTCGAGTTCTACCTGTTTTCCAGGGCCTTACCTGAGCATCATCTCTTATTGTTGAATCTTAGGTCTCTACATCCACGACTTGACCTATAATGCTCAGAAGCCCGCCCAGGTTCGCAGTCACTCCGGATGTCTGCTCGTCAACTTTGAGCGTTATCGTACGGCCGCCCGCATTGTCAAAAGCCTCCTTCGCCTTATCGACGCAAGCACCAAGTACCGATTCGAACCGACCCATGGCATCATTGAACGATGTCTGTGGATTGCATCTCTGTCCGAGGAAGAAATTACACGCCGCAGCAAGGCTCTTGAATAAGCCTTTCAATCCCAGCAACCTTTGGAAGCTCTGATACGCTCGCTCATCGCCCTTCTTGATCGCATCCCGCGGTTTCCAGCTGGAACTGTCACTTTCCCCGTTTGGAGCCCACCCTTTTTTTCCCCTCACTGTCTCTCATATGACTTGTACTTATAGTTTGGATTCCTCTTATTGTCTTTCCATGTGCGTTAGAAGCGAGCGTTTTGCATAAGATCTTGGGAATTCTGGGACATTATCTGGTTGAAAGGAGGTCATTTTTGTTTCTTGTTTGCTTCCTCTTCCTCTGTGAATGTTTTCATGGTATATTCGAATACCCCCCGACTGTTTTTGCATTTCGAGCAGTTAGCTCCCCTACAGTCTAGTTGCAGCGACTGCTATTTCGTCTTTATCCGCCATCTTCTTCTGGAATTAACAGCAATAGACATCTATTCATTAGGCCCCTTACTCTGTCAGTTGGTCTATGGCTATACAAAAAGAAAGTAACCTAATCTGTTGCTCGCGTATCACACAAAGCATGGGATCTGAAAGTCTGAGGCCAGTGTGACCACAGCCTGAGAAATGCCCAAGTGCGTCATCAAAACGCGGAATCCTTTGGGGGGTTTAAGTTGGGTTGATCTGCCTCGCCGGATAAGATCCCGACCACCTTTTTTCGAGTGCCGACCGATCATCGACTCTCCATCTCCGATTCCCAAGCGGCCGCTGTGGGGGTCTCCTACTCTCCTTTGGACTTGTCACCGAGTGTCTCTCAGGACACTGCATCTTTCATCCCTCTTTCATGGGCCGTTTCACAACCCAGCGACTGCCTGCCCGCCACCATG
The DNA here is from genome assembly GCA_023626555.1 of Penicillium sp. PF2412A. Classification (NCBI taxonomy): domain Eukaryota; kingdom Fungi; phylum Ascomycota; class Eurotiomycetes; order Eurotiales; family Aspergillaceae; genus Penicillium; species Penicillium sp. PF2412A. Next base: position 32,519 of record JAMAHA010000104.1, on the reverse strand, counting down.
GACACGACCGAGCCACGGCGCGGGGGTTCCGAGGAAGCTGGACATGATTACGATCATGATCATGACCATGTCCAGAGCCCCGCGTCCCCGGAGCCCCAGCAGGAACTCCCCGATGACTTGCCCAAATCACTGGATGATCGCAGGACGGTCCCGGTATATCAAGAGACGGAGATGTACGATGCATGGCAGGGTGTGTGTCCGCGATGTCTTTTTCCCCCGATTGCACGTCCAGGACTGTTTGTTCCTCGGTCGTCGGTCCGCCTTGTGCGGCAGCCGGTGCAGAAGCTCGATGGAGGCTAATCATCTCATGAGGCGGATGTTCTAGGACAATCGCAATTCCTGACCACCCCCGTGGCTGCGAGACCACTGAGTTTTAGTCTCGCCCTCGACGACCATTCGCATGATTCCGAAACCGACATGCGCGCGCGTGACATGGAAGATAGTGATGCGCGATTGATTGAAATGCTTGCCGCGCAGGCCGCACATCGTGAGATCGATTCACTGGGCGCTAGCGAGGAACGAATTGCCGCGGACGAGAACTTGACGGTTGCAGAGAAACGAGACATGTTGCAGAAGAGTCTCAATATGGCGGCCAGCAATGGAGATGTGGAACGGGTGCGCAAGTTGATCGACGGACCGGCGAGTAACTTTATTGATGTGAACATGCCTGATGAGGAGGGTACGGCGCCGCTCATCTACGCCAGTTGCTTTGTGAGTGTCCCCGGGGTCTCGTTGAGCAGGGGAGAGATTGGGGGTCATTGGTCGCGCTAACGAAAGAATTTCGACAGGGCCACCAAGAGGTCGTTTCTGCGCTGCTCGATGCCGGCGCTTTTGTTGACCAGCAGGATCGTAATCAATGGAGCGCATTAATGTGGGCTATGACCAATCGGCACAAGACGATCGCAAAGATTCTGCTCGACCATGGAGCTTCACCCGATATCAAATCATCCTCGGGAGGGACTGCGTTTGACTTTGCACAGCCGGGGAGCGAGATCTCCGAATACTTACACGAGAATGGCTATCACTTTGGGGCGGCAGGGGTCGTCGATGACTTCTACGACGCGGGGCTGGCCCACGGGCGGTTTGAAGAAGAGCTTGCGGAGAATGAGATGAAGCGCCGGATGATGATGGAAGAAAGCGCCATCAATCTAGAGGTGGATCTATCCAGTCTTGGGCTGGATGAAAAGTTCGAGGTCGGTGCAGGTTATCAACGTTGCAGACACGCGATCCCGAGTGACTGACAGAATTCTCTAGCCTTCTGACGATGACGATTTGGACGATGAGCAACAAGAATTCGTTTGGGACAGATGTCTAAACGATCAAATGTTTGTCTTTCAAGATCACGAATTGGAACGGATTCTTGACATGATTATCACCAACATGACCCCCCAAAGATCCCCATCTCAAAAACCCGTGCCGGCCAATCTTCTGTTCCTCATGGCGCGCTATGCCCACTATCATGCCAGCCCTGAACTTCTCACGATTCTCCTACATTCTGCAACAGACAAGATCAATGATGTTGTGGAGCGATACCAATGGGATATGACCATGCAAGCCTTTTGGATGTCGAACGCGACGTTATTGCTCCACTATCTGAAGAAGGATGCCGGCTTAGTAGAGGCGACGATACAGTTTCAGCTGCACCTGGCGGAACTCATCAACGAGATCTTTGTCCTGATCATCCGTGATGCCGAGCGTCGCATGAACAAGGTCCTCGATGCGGCGATGCTTGACCACGAGACCATTCCGGGAATGGAGGACATTGCTTTTCAAAACGAGTGGAAGTTGTTCCGTAAAAAGAAATCCGAAGCCCCCGAACCCGCCGAGAAGCGATTCCGTCCTCCATCGCCTCGCCGACGAGCACAAGTCTCACCGCGCAACATCACCTCACTCCTCTCCTCAACACTCTTTGTGCTGGACCTGTACGACGTCCATTCAGTGATTACCACCCAGATCATTTCACAATTATTGTACTGGTTGAGTGCCGAGATCTTCAATCGGATCATGAGCACACGACGGTATCTGGCGCGCACCAAGGCCATGCAGATTCGAATGAACGTCTCTGCTTTGGAGGACTGGGCGCGAACCAACAATCGCCAACCCGAGCATTACGAAAATGGCTCATTGACCACAACCGGAGAAACCACGGTTGACGCTGCCCGTCGGCATCTGGCTCCGGTCATTCAGCTCCTCCAATGGCTACAATGCTTTTCCTCACTAGGCGAGGACCACGAGTCTCTCGTCACCACACTCCTACAGCTCCAACAGCTCACTCCAACACAGCTATTGCATGCTGTCAAGTCCTATCGGCCCGAGGTCGGCGAGAAAGGGCTCACCAAGCAAGCAATGCGATTCCTCCTTGATGTCCAGCGCGATCCTGAACTCATGTACCGCGAACAATTCCGAATCCAAGAGGAGAAAGCCCGCGCAGATGCCGGCCCCATTGCGCCTTCCACCATCGAAAGCCGGCCCAAAACTCCCCCGCCTGCCAAAGCCCAGGGTGAACAGGCGAGTCCCCCCACTCCAGAAACCGGGGTCACCTCTCCGAGCTCTGTGGCCAGAACTTCCAGGCCGAGTAGTATCTCGGGTCCTTCGCGAAATGACGAACGGCCCGGCAGGGACACGGTCTTCCTCGACACCACTTTCTTCCTCCCATTTTCGTTACCTACCAGCACCGACATGCTGATCAGTTACGGTGCTGGACTGGGCGGGACGAATCGTGAGCGTGCTCGCAAGTATGTCCCTACGGTGCCTCCAGAGGTGCTTAGTCGGTTGGATCGTGGTGCCGAGACGTAAGCGTTGATGTAGTGGTGGTTAGCCCACCCGCGCTAGGGTATATGTTTCGTGCCAGACAAACACTTGGGCGGATCAAGGCAGTATCGTAATTTGGTGTCTCCAAGTAACCGATACATTGGATTATATTTGTGACCTTTTTGGCCTGTGTCTAAGCACGGTCTTCTGGCAGACATACATGGGTGCTGGGGATGGGACGTTGACATTCATGGCCAACGATCTCATCCAGTGAACAATCTGTCTCTCATCTTTTGTCTCTTTACGATATCCGATCATCCCATGGCTTTGGACGCGGAGTCCCTCCGATAAGTGTATATATTCATATAATAGATCATGGAGAGTCTGGTCCCGGGACACTTGTGTTCATGTCTGGGCAAGTAAATCCCACATCTTCGACCCGCATAGCAGGTAACCTGCACGATAACCCTGGGCCACTCACGCCCAGCCGTGCAACGGACCACTGCAGACTGTCTCCATCTATTTCAATGTAGTTTGGGCTATACTGTTTGTAGTGGAGGTCTTAATGTTGTGGCGACGTGAGAGCATCCGTCGTGGACGTTGGATTCAGGTACTTTGGCGCCGGCTCTCGATTGGTCTTGGGTAGAGATTGTGAGACTAATAGTACTCCCTGAGAACACCATCTGTAGATTGACCGGGGGGTGGGCTCTGGGTAAGGAGTACGGCTAAGTAGTATCTTTTGCAAGTCTCATAATCACTTTGTCTAGATCAAGCCTCGTTCAGAACCGGATTGTAGGGGAAATATCCAAGGAAAAGTCTCTATGAGAGCTTGTGCTTTCGTCATTACTTAATGTTGCTATTGAGTCAATACGAACCTTGCTAGAGATCAAGAAAAAGAAAAAGCCAAACCACGAAATGGAAAAGGAAAAGAAAAAGAAAAAGAAGACATAAACAAACCCTCAGAATCCAAGCTTGGAGGTGTTGCAGCCCGTCGACCGCACCTTGATATGGTTCATCATCACTGGGTTCTTGTCTTCTTTTCTGTTATGAAAGAGCATGCCTTTCAGTTTTCCCCCAGTGCCCACAGAATCCGGGAATCCAATATTGGGATGCGCATGGTGAGGGTTCGTCGTTGATCGGTTCGTCGAGAGTCGGTTCGTCGGAATCGTTGTCGTGCATCGAGTCGGTTTTGTCGAGGTTTGTCGAAGCCTCGTCCACCTGTCCCTTTCCTTTCTCCTCTCCATCCTGTCCTCCCCCATCCACCTTCCTTCTCACTTCCTTTTCCTCCTCTTGTAAACCCCTCTTTCTCCATCTTTTCCTCCTCCATTCCCTCTTCCATCGTCGTCGTCGGTGTCGGTGTCGTAGTCGTAGTCGTCTTCGTCGTATCGTTCGTCCCTCCCTCCCTCCCTATAAGTCGCAGTCGGCGTCGTCGTCGTCGTCGTGGTCGTCGTATGTCGAGCCCTTTCCACCCTTCCAATCCCTCAATCCATCCTCCTCCTCTTTCCAATCCTTCCTTTCTCCTCTTCAGCCGTCGTAATCGAATCGTTCGTACCTCCCTCCCTCCCTCGTCGCAGTCGTAGTCGAAATCGTCGTAGTCGTCGTAGTCGTTGTCCACCTTTCCTAGTCCGTCCCATCCAAACCGCACCCAAACCCCCAAGCCATCCTTCTCACCCTCCACCGATGGATGCGAAAAACATGCAGAGCCACCGGTGAAAAACAAAAAAATAAAATAAAATATAGACACTGCCTGCTACCAAGTCCGGTGTGGAACAAGGCTTCCAAAGGCAAATGAGTAAGAAACCCAGTGGATGCTCATAAAAATGATGCAGAGCCAAAGGGAGAGAGAAGAGACCGCTCACTGCCTGCTACCAAGTTCAGTATGAAACAAGGCTTCCAAAGGCAAATGAATAAGAAACCCGATGGATGCTGATAAAAAGATGCAGAGCCAAAGGGAGAGAAGAGACCGCTCACTGCCTGCTACCAAGTCCAGTGTGGAACAAGGCTTCCAAAGGCAAATGAATACAAAAACCCGATGGATGCTGATCAAAAAGACGCAGAGCCAAAGGGAGAGAGAAGAGACCGCTCACTGCCTGCTACCTAGTTCAGTGTGAAACAAGGCTTCCAAAGGCAAATGAATACAAAAACCGATGGATGCTGATAAAAAAAGACGCAGAGCCAAAGGTTATATCAACCCTCCACACTACCTGCTGCCTGACCTGGTGTAAGGTAGGATCTCCAAAGGCAAATGTGGTTGAGTGTGGGGGAGAAAGAAAGAAAGAAAGAAGAAAAGAGGAAGAGAGGTCAGAGGGAGGTGGAAGGGATTTTATACCCTCACTTACGCTCAATGTTTGCTTCTCGTCAGTAGCCTGCCTCGCGTAATGACCAATTACGGAAATCCAGCAAGCAAACATCTGCCTCTGGTCATCAGCAGTAAACAAGAATGCAACAGCAAAGCAGATCTGGAGCATGTTGTTTGTTTGCTTTGGTGTCACCGTGAGTTTTGCGAGGGACAAACAAATGAACCGAAGGAAGGTTCTGGTCTACACCTAGCACGTACCTATTATACTAAGCTTCTGATCAAGTTCAAAATATGTGAAAGAATACTACTAGTGCATACGAGAAGATTCCTGATCAAGATTATGACAAGAGAGGAGCTCTGACCTACTCACTCGTGTACAAATGAGTCGAAGGGAGATCAGTAGATAATTGGGTTCGAGCTGAGATGACATTCTTTCTACCCATGATAGATTTGTTATTATTTTGTATGAACAGCGGTGGAATAACAAGATATGAGGCCTGGGAGTACGTGTGGATGCATCTTATGGATGAGAGCTCTAAAGTCTACCAGATGTCCCAAGATGCCTTCCGACATCAGGAGAAGGACAAAATGAAAAAGACACGAGTTTCGGGGCACCTTGAGAATTAGAAGGTTATCATTCTGCCAAACAATCATTTTCCAATACACACTTGTGATTGTATGAGGAGCATTGTCTCTCTGTTTTGAATCAGTGTGCTTGGGGTTGTTTGTTTACATTCAGGACTCCTAGAATATAGTCACTGACATTTGGCGTTACACTCTAGCTCTGTACGTTGAAAGCATGAGGCACATCTCACGTCCCGGTGTTTTGGTATTAGTACATCAATAACAAGATATTTCAACTATGTCGTGGTGGCGTGAACAAGACATGAATTCAAGAGTCTCCATCATACTACCTAGTGTGGTACTCCTCTCTACATTGAGCTTCAGCGGGGATATCAGGTACCAGGGCCGCACTAGAGCACCTGCCAAGACAAGCATCTGTCATCACATCAACTAAAAATGCATAGAATGAGATGACATATATGGAAGACTCTGGTTTTCTTTTCCTTTTCTTTCCTTTCTGAGATATATCTTATGTTTATCAGAGTCGTCCTCGTTAGTATCTCCAGGATAGCTTTGTATTGACCAGTCCTCAAACAACTCGAGGACGAATCAGCGGTCTTACCAACTAAAGCTGCGGCCCTGTCCTCAAGTAGTTTCGTATCTCTTTCCTCCTTTCTCGCGAGGTATTGAAATAAGGCAGTCAGAACCACGAATTTAGGGCAATTGGCTTACGAATGAAACAATTTCGAGTATTAAAAAAAAAAACACACGTGCATTCAATCGCACCTTCCACGAACTCGCCCCGCACGAAATGTAAACAATCATCTCCGGCCATTCATCCTCAACCTCCTCCAACATCCATCTCAAATTGCCTCAAACGCTCATTTGACACTCGATTAACCTGGGCACTTGCATCATCATCGTTCTTTACTACATATCAGCGTAAACGCCCCATATCCTCCCCACCAGATTCCAGCCATGATGACTCCTTCGAGATCCCCACCGGCTGGCATTCCAGTCCAACACTGGTTCTGGTTCGAGGCTCGAAAGGAAGAAGAGCGTCGAAATCAAGAGGCAGAGAAGAGCCGGCAAGAGGCCATGAAGCTGGAGCGGCGAAAGGTTGAGCACTCGATCCTTGGAGACGCCCTGTGTGCAGGAATGAGCCCAAATCTTGCCCCGATGCTCATGGGATGCTTGAACGGGCTTGTCACTGGGCGTCTCAGTCCAGAAAGCGTACCAAAAGAATTGCCAATTACAGTCCAACGTATGCTTCAAGCAAAAGTGCCAGTGGATTTCCAACAGTCTCACGTGCAAGTTCCAGCGTCACCTCATCAACTGGTTCAAGCGGCATCTCCAATGAACGCTCAAGGCCTCAACACACGGCACCTTGCGAGTGAACATCAGCAAGCCCAAGAATTAGCATACCAACCGCAAAAGGGTCTTGAAGCCTCCAAGTCTGCAAAGTCTCCTTCACCAACTGCCTTCTTCGGACCAATGGCGAATGATTTCATCCGGAGTTTCGAAGCAGATATTGCCAACCAAGCCGAATCCTCACGCCAGATTCGATGCTCACCTGCCAGCCACCATTCGCAGCAGTCATCTTTCAATCGACGGGATGAAAATCAGGGCAGGAAATGTGACCGTGCTGCTCCTCGGGGACCGTCTCATCGACCACCAACATCCGCTGCCAAAGAGCCCCTCCTCTTCCAACCAAAAACCCCTTACTATCCCACACGGCCCTTTGTCATTTGGACCCCTGATGGAGAACGAGTTCAGTCTCCGTTCCAAGGGATTCAATTATCCCAATGCTCCCATGAAAGTGAAAGCGGGGAGAGCGACTGTGAGGACGACAGGTACGACAGTCAGGGCGAGGACTACGACAGTCATGACGAAGGGTACGAAAGCCATGACGAGGAGTCCGACAGTCAAGACGATGAAACATGGAGTCATGAGAGCACGGAGTATGAAGATGAGGAATACGATAGCGAGGAGTACGACGACAGCGAAGAAGATGATACCAGCGAGGGCTTTGACAGCGACGCTGACGATTAGGTCCCGTCTCTGAAGCTGACCGGGCACCAAGATATGCAACAGGGACGCTCAGGGTGATCTGTGAGCAAAAGCCATGCCTTCATTTGAGCTGGAAGAGGAGCTGTCAAAGATTGACATGCTGATGTTGATGATGTGGAATCGCGCAGGTAGGAGTGGGCGCGTTGACTAGCTGGGGTAGCACGCCCGCGGGGCCAGGCGTCCAGGCCTTTTGCTTTGCTTTGTGGAGAGGTTTTTATATTGCTCTCAACCAGATCGCTCGCTTTTGCTCTTTTTTATTTTCTTTTTACCTTTTTCTGTTTGGAACAACTGGGGCTTTTTTTTACTTCGACCGTTTGAACTTCAACTGACGGCAAGCCCAAGGCTCGCTCATTGCTTTGTGGGATTTGGCAAGATTGCCAAGAAGTGACGTGTATGGCTCGGGGCGTCCTTCTCTCCTTTACATTGACCAAATTCTCTTCTTCGTCTTTTGATGCCTTTGTCTATTTTTTGCTCTTTTTGGGAGTTTGTTCTTTGGGCTTACCAACAGTCTTTGCTCAATACACATTCTTCTTTTTTGAAATTGATATACACCGCACGCTCCGAGGTGGTCCGACTCCCGTCTGGAATCCGTGCAGGGGAATCGATAACTCGCATTATTTCTAAGAGGCAGTTTACTTGAATAAATTGAAGGTCGATTCGCCTCGAGATCAAGCTCATCAGGTGCACATGTATATGATTGAATTAAAATATTTATAAGAACCTGAGACCTCACTGCTTGGTTGAGCAATACACCAAGCCACGCTCTAGAGCATGTATCTGAATAAAGGAGACCGGTCGCCCAGAGAATCGGGATCGCTGGGATACAGTGCAGGATCGAGCTGATCGCGCTTGGTGTTGATGCGTTTGTAGGTCAAGCGCATGATCACTACTGCGATCATGCCCACTACCACGAAGCCAAGCTCGAGAGCATGGCCCATGAAATAATTCGGGGCGTCTTTGGCGCGGTAAAAATTGGAGGACATGGCTAATCGGAGAAAGACGGTCAGAGTCTGTTGAAACACGAGGGGAAAAAGCACGGTCTGAAATTATGCAGAGTGAAAGTCATCGTACCTCCTGCAAGATTTCCCATGCCGATGTGGATTGCCATGCCGGCGGCACGCTTATAGTCTCCGGCCATGTTGACACTCAACCAAGTGACGTTGCCAGGGAAAGCGGGATAGATTCCTACGGTGGCGTGTTAGATTCGAAATCAATGCTTGTCCAGGGCTTGATCGATGGGAATAACTTACCGACGACAGCGAGGAAGACTCCAAAGTATACGACACCCGGTACATTGCGTCCAGTGGATGCGATGACGATGATGAAGCCGATGGCTATTAAAGACATGAAGAATAGAATGGAAGGAGAGCGTTCTTTGCGTCGGTCGGAGAACCAGGCCGCGATGACGGCAACGATGGCAGCGGTGATATAGATAGGCACCTGAGAAGAGAATCAGTCAATATGCTGCCCACTTTCGCATATCGCACCAGATCCACACTCACCGTCAAAAGTTGTGCCGTGGATGACTTGTATCCCAGGTCTTTGATGATGGAAGGTAGGAAGAATGAGATGCCATACAGTGGGCACGTAATTCCCCAGTACACTGGAATTCACAGCGTTAGCGAATCATTGATTGATCTGAAACTGGACCAAGTTTGCGCAGTCACTCACTCAACAATCCCAACCAGATCTGCCAGTCTTTGAACGCGTCGATGACATATTGTACCTTGAAGGTGGACTCATCCCGAACAACCTCGCGTGCATCAACCGAGTTTTGAGTGCGCAAAGAGTACATCACCCATGCCCGTTCCTGCTCAGTCAAAAACTTTGCAGTCTCGGGGGAATCATGAATGGCGAATGGAGCAACAAAAGCCACGGCAACGGTGAGGAGACCCTCGAGAATGAAGATCCAGCGCCAGCCAGCCAAGCCGGCGATGCCGTCCATTTTCTATTGTTCAAGGTCAGTCGCACGCAATTGAAGCTTCAAAGAGCGATTGCACTTACAGCAATGGCGTAAGCCAGGAGTCCGGAGAAAGCACCAGCAACGCTAGCAGCGCTGAAGAAGAGCGCCTGACGGAATTGAGCCCGTTGACGAGGATACCACAATGTAATATAGTACGCGACACCGGGGTAAAGTCCAGCCTCTGTATTCAATGGCCAGTCAGCCTCTTATTCCAGCTGGTCAATCAAGACCAACAGGACATCGTTACGTACCTGCGATGCCCAGTGCGAGACGGGTCGCGAGAAGACCCCCGTAATTTTGAACGATACCCATCAGTGTCTGGACGAGCGATAAAGGTCAGCATACGGTCAGCCTCAAATATGAAGCATCTATATCTTCATCGTGCCAGAGCTTCCTCACCATAACGACACCCCAAGCAACCATGATCAATGGGAGCCACCGTGATGGCCGCAGTTTCTTCAACATCAAGTTGCTAGGCAGTTCAAAAACGCAGTATGTGAAGAAGAAAACCGTCACTATGCGTGGAAAGACAGGAATATTAGCGCCAATAGTTGAGATTGATTGCCGTGGAGACCTGGAACCTGACATACATGTCCAATTGAACTGCGGTCCCGTCATGTTCAGATCCTCGATCAAACCCTCCACCTTGGCATTGCCAATGTTGCCTCGATCCAAGAAAGCCAGCAGGTACAGAATACTCAGCATGGGAATCAATCGTAGATCCATTTTGCGCAGAACGACGGCTTCGTCGATTCCTTCGAACGAGAGAGGGCTTGCAATAGCCATCTCTCGATCGGGATGCTTTTCACCGTAGGACGAGATCCGCGCATCTTCGAGCTGATACTCGGCGGCCTTCCCCTCGAGGGATACGTCGGTGGAGCCAGGCATAGTCGTAGATCCACGGTGGGAGGGGAAACAGATGAAGTCAAGACAAAACTCCGAGCTTTGATTCCTGCATAGGACTAGCCACGAGGGTCCAGAGTCTGGGGTTTATATAGCAGCTGGATGGATCTCCGATTCTGCGGGGAAAGCTTACCCCACAGCGTCCTTGGGGCGATATCACGGACTGGAAAGTGTGGACTGTGGGGGTAAAAAGCAAAGCCTGTGCACCCCGAGAGAGAGGAATGAGGCCTGGAACGAATCGTGTCGAGTCATCGTCGCCATGCCTAGAATGGTTCAGAGGGGGCTCTCCTCCCCCAGAAAAGGCTTAGATCGCCGATTTCCTCGTTTTTAATTCTTGGCGAGGGTGTGGACCGTGTGGACCGTGTGGTCAGCATTTGGCAAACTCTGGGGAGGAAGAGAATATTTTTTTTGTTAGGGATTCTTCTCCATATGGAGTTAATTGGTCCACGTGACGAAGGTTGGATGAGTTTAAGCGTTGCACGGGAATGAAGGTTTCCGGCTTCCCCGTTCCTTTGACGTCTCTTTCACGTCTCTGGCTTTCAGCAGCCTTTGGTATGATGGAGTTTAGCTGCGGTCATGGTGGCGCGCCTCTACCAGACTGTCACTGCAGTCTTCGACCGCACTGACGCCCTGTTGGAACGCTAAAAGTATGCCTCATCTTCGGTTCGGCATTTGTGAGATGCCGCCATTGGTCTGTTGATGACCGTTAACTGCAGACCTGCCACGGGTGGTCTGCGCGGGTATCTTCTACACGGTGAGGTTCCGAGATCCAGCTCCGGATCCTTGAGAGGTCTGACCTTGCCTGCCGAGAGCAGCTTGGTTAAACCTGGTGCTTCTATTGGGCTATGCGAAAATCTTGCATGAAAGCTCGGTTCCGAGACTCATCATGCTTCGTCACGGCTCCGATCCGGTTGCACTCGGTTCTGATCCGCGGATAAACGCCACCCATCGCATCGTGGTGGTGGAGGTGCCGCGGAGCTCCCGGACTATGACATTTGGTAGTGGTAAGGTACACGCGCAAGTTGTTTAAGCGCAGAAATATGGCAGACTGTGGCATCTTATGAAGCTTCGCCTATGACCCTTTCTATAAGACAGCTCAAGAGCGTCTCGTCCCTGTTGGTTACGGTTCCCAATGAAATGCTTTCTCTCTTTTTCTCGCCTTTAGCGAGTGTTTGTCTCGGTTGAATGTGCCTGTCTTCTGCTCCGCAGCAAAGAGACTTGGTCTATCTGATACTTCTTGTTCTGTTTGCAAGGCCGTGAAATCATCTTTCGGGCAGAACTGTCTAATGATGGGGTTGCCACCGGGCGAGCCATACCGAGCTGCCCCCAGGGTTAGTTCATCATGAAGATGTCAGTGAAGCGACGGCAGTGACCCGATTCCATTAGATGTCATGTTGGCATCATAGTCATCACTGGTATCGCCGTGCCATCGACCGAACATGGACAGATTTCCAGGAGCACCTTCTCCTGCTCAGAAAAGCTGTCAGAAACAAAGCCCTGTTCAAGGACAGAAATCTGCGCAGTGCCGTGCCCCTTTCAATCTGCCTTTCTCATAATGCCTTCGGCAACTCCCTGGAGCAAGCCTAACACCCATAATCGCCCAATTGCGATTATTGGGGCCGGCACCATGGGCCGGCGCATTGCCATGATGTGGCTTGCCGCAGGATACAATGTAATCCTGTGTGAAAAACAGACGAGCAACCACGAACCGGCCCTCCAGTATATCAAAAGTAACGTGGAACAGCAAGCCGCCAAACTGGGCACCAAGCCGGGCACCGGCAGGTTCACCACTTCGATGGAAGAAGCCGTCGAAGGCGCCTGGATGGTTATCGAGGCCGTTCCGGAAATTATCGAAATGAAGATCGACATTATCGGCCAACTGGATCATCTGGCACCAGCGGACTGCATCATCGCCACCAACTCCTCGTCCCTGCGCTCGAGCCAAATGCTCGTCAACACGAAAAGAAACTACCGCATCTGTAACGGTCACTATTACATGCCGCCGGAGCAACTCTACTTTGAGTTGATGTCGTGCGGAGAGACCGATCCGGAGATCTTTCCATTCTTAATGGAAAAGGCCGCCGCTGCAGGTTTCAAGCCTGTGCATGCGAAGAGCGAGTCCACCGGCCTGGTGTTCAATCGAATCTGGGCTGGTATCAAGCGCGAGTGTCTCTCAGTCTTGTCCGAGGGGATTACCAACGCTGCGACCATCGATGAAATGTTCCAGTCATGGTTTCAAGCGAAGAAAGGCCCTTGTCATATGATGGATACTGTGGGACTGGACACGGTCTACAATATTGAAACTGTCTATGCCAGGGAGCGTCATACAGATCCACGACCCAGGGATTGGCTGAAGACTACGTACGTGGACAAGGGCAACTTGGGTGCTAAAACTGGGAAGGGATTACTGGGATAGAACAATATCCTGCGGCCGTGGATATGCAAAGCGCTCAACCAGGCGTGTAATTGACATCTTGTCCCCGAGGATCACAAATATTCAAAGATTAAAAGACGACATTTCACGAACCTGGTGTTGTATTCTACATAAGACCTTCGTATTGGTACCTTAGTCGCTCGATGACTCGGGCTCTCTTGGGATTTGAACAGCGTTTTTTACGCCGGAAGACCATCCGCGACCTTGGGATGAGAGATAATTTGCCAGAGGCTCGGTAGACATTAAAATATCGTTTGTGGAAGAAGCCAAATTAGTATGACAATCGCCGAAACAGCATTGCAGAGTGAAGTCAAATCAAAGAGGACAACAAGGCGACAGGACCCAGGTCAGAAAGCAAGACAATATCACAGGATTATGAGGGAAGAACCCCCATGATGATGGATTCACCAGTGGGAAATAGTGGCCTTGACGATCAGGGAAAGACCGAAAGGGAGACAAAGCGGGTATCAGAGAATTAGAAGTCAGTAACGGGAGCTTCAAAGGTAAGATTCAATCATGAGGGTATCAGACGGCCGTGAAAGCAATTATGAATAGGTTGGTCCAACAGGATACGTCGAAAATTTTAATCGATCAGGTCACCACTTTTTTGCGACGGTGAACTTTCCACTCTGCTTTGGCAACACGCATGAAAATCTCAATGTCCTTGATTGGAACCCAGCTGGTGAGGACCTTCATGCTGTTTTCAAAATCGGATTCGAGAATGATCTCGCGCATGCCATCAATTAGAGCAGCGGACGTCGCATGGAGCACATCCAGTCCTTGTCCAAACGTGCTTGATCGGGAGACGGACGAATCCCCCTGTCCCTTGCCCGACGAGGCGACTGGCCGAGGAGGAGCAGTGAGGTCTTCTGAGTCTCCAAGAAGCATGAAAACATCCCACACGCGGAGCTGAGCAGCGAAAGGAATGGAGTAGTTGAAAAGGGTGAGATACCACTTGGTTCCATAGGTAGTGGGAGGAATCCCAACCTCGTTCTGTTACCGGACGTGTTAGTGTCTGTGTCGTCACTGGGAATCATCATCATGGTGACCAGAAGGAGAGAGAAAAAAACTCACCAGTTTCGAGGCTACTTCACCACCAGCAAGCCACTCTCGCTCAAAGTCGCCCAAAGCTTCCATGAGTCCTGCAAAGCCCGACTTGTACAGCTCTTCAAGGCCTCGGAGCTGCCAAAGTCGGGCGAGCATCACAAAGGCATGCTCCTCATCATAGTACGCGAGAAGCGTCGCCGCGAGAGCGGCCATGCCTTGCACATAGCCGGTATCGGGGAAGTACAAGGACATTGCGTGAAGCACCCTGAAAAGTAAGCGTTGACCACCTCGATACCGCCGCCGGAACATTATATGGCTTGTGATGGTGCGGGGGACGTCGATGTCAATCTGCACATCGTCTGGAGACGATATGTACTGGTATTCATGGAAAGCCTCAATCAGTGTGTCTTCGGTGGGGCTGTTTGCGTGGCGCTTGGCGCTGGTTTCGAGGAACGAGTACCAGGCAGTCGCGCGCCATCGATCAGGAATCCCTTTCCAGGTTCGCTCGATCAATTTCGAGCTGCGTGTATCGAACTCGAACTTCATTCCGCCGCCATCCCGGCTTTTCTTGACCGGAATGGCCATTTTGGTCCATTTGTCTTCACGCTGCCACTCTTTTCTGCGCATCGCTCGCGCCGACGCTGTGTCAGGACCTTCTTCGAAGGCATCCCCCGGCAGAGTCAGCATATCACCCGCCTCATCTTTGACTTTTCGGTCTCGATTGTGTGGTAGGTGATTAGTTGCGGACCGAAGACGCGATGTGGAACGTCGCACTGGCATGCTACGCGCACTGGCCGACGAGGTTGGACGACCGACTGGAGATTCTTTGCAGGTGTCTCGCGTGGGTGGGCGAGCGCTAAAAGAGCGCGTGCTGGCTCTGGCAGTTGGTGGCCGAATAGATCGTTTTCTTCGTGGCGCTTCAGAGGCCAGAAGCAGGCTCGTCGTCACGCGTTGGAGTGGGTGTGGCTCATCCGTTGACGTGTGAATGAAACCGTAGCGGTCGACCTGCCCTACACCCACGTCCTGCCAATATTCGATACCCCCAGCCAGCTCTTTCGTCTCTCTTTTCATCCGGAGACGTTCTACTTCTTCCGACGCTCGTCCTTGGTGATCCTCTGGAGGGGTTTCCGGCACAGGTGTAGAAGCAGTCTCGATGTCGACGGCTGTAGGCTCTTCCCACAGAATCCCATTATCGGAAGCCATTGCCTTTGCGACTTCCGAGTCAGTAACGTTGTCGTCGCCTTTCTCATACATGAGCCGGACACGGCGTGAGAGCATATCTTCATCGGCGGATATCGCGCGGCTCTGGAGACTCGTCTGTCTGGGGCGGAGAGAACTCTGCGGTCGGACTCGAGGAATCGCCACAGGAGCATTGCTGGCGGTGCTGCTTTGGAGCGAAGCCTGGCCCACTCGCTTTCCACCTGTCGCCTCGTCTTCAGACTCGGTTGTCGCAGGAACAGCCTCCAGACGCGTATCCGAGTCGGCCACCAGCGAAGCCGACGCACCACCCGAAGAGGGCCCCGAGTGCTCGTCTAATGATTCCTGTATCGATTTGCTTTGGGCGATCGCTGGGTAAGGACGTTTTGATCGATCCCTGATCAGACTACCACGGGTTGAGAATTTCATTGTCTGGCCCATCTCCCCGAGTGATGCAGTTGGGATGTCCAGGCTGATTCCATTGAAGTCGGGCTCAATGCGGGGCACCGGCGGCAGTTCTTCTGTACTGATCTTGTGTTCCAGCTCCATCGACTTCTTTTTCAATCCACCCCATCTTCGTTCCGACCATCGTGATCCGGGTCGAGAGCTCGGCCGAGAGCTCTCGTTGATGGTGATGCTAGGCACACTTTGTAGCACTGGCGCCTCGAATTCGCTCTGACTGTCCCCCAGCACCAGTGTTCCACCATCCTTGTTCGTCGGTGATAGTGGCCTCAGTCCTCCATTCGGAGTGAGACTGCGCAGTGAGCGCGCTGTCGCAGGACGATCGGGGATGTTTGGAGGGGCGGCGCTGGTACTGAAGGATGGGCCATTTGATTCAATCGCTGTCTCCGAAGATGTCGGCAAAGAGACAGAGCGGATGGCAAGCGGTCGCTGTCCTGCGGCAGATTCACCGGAGCGCAGAGCTGGGGATCCCGAGGGCAACTGCAAAGCCGGCGAAGGTGACAAGGCTGCCTCGACTTCCATTATCGCAGCATGACTCGAGGGCCCGGGAGTGGCAAGGAGCGTGGAGTGGGAATGAGACGGCCAGAACAATGACAGACTGAGACGGCGCACCGAGGGAGAGACAGGGGATCGACAGCGATCATGATCTTGTCCAGGTCACTTGAAATGAAGAAAATCGGTTCCCCTAGCGAGGATCCGGAGAAGTGGAGTCTTGGCGCAAATGGCTTTCATTCCAGGCACCGAGTACGTGTACACCTTGGTGTACTACTTTGGGTAGCGTGTTCATAACTCGGGCAGCCCTCATCCTGCTCCTGTCTGAACTATGAAGGAACAAACTCCCGTGGACGATCCAGCGTCGCAGAAACTCTTCTGCGTGAGAGTAATGAAATACATGCATTCACCCTCTCCGATTGATTTCTCCGGGATCTTAAAGAACCTAGAATGACAAAGAAGGGCTTAACTGGAACCTAAGGATGCTACTTAACGTGGCCCCCTCTCAAAGTTCTCTGGGCGAGAACCGACACTGTACCTGACTCCATGCAGTCCAGAGGCACATCGCATAGGGTCTTTTTATTTTTCTTTTTCAAAAAGGGGAGAGCTGGTCCCACCGGGCTTCTGGGGCCTGCGTAACAGTGGGCCTCCAACAGAAACTACTGAAAGTCTGGTCCAGGGAGGTGAAGTGGAGCACGCTAAGCGTACTAGGATTAGCACCCAAGTTAAGCAAGCTTGAACATTTGGCCGGCCGAGGAGTGATTTGAGTAAACGACATTTCTGCGTGTGTTGCGCCCGAGAATGACGTGAATAACTGTCGAGCCAGGGATCCTCTGAGACAGACCAAGGCAAAGAATATGAACAAAACATATGCGGCACCGGAAGAATGGAAAAGGGAGTAGCTCAGAGTGCCCGATCGCCTCGAAAATCTTGATACAAGTACGGGGCACGAATCCATGGGAACGTCATTTGGAGAGATTCCAGGTCCTGAATGATTTCTTTTGTAATGCTGTGTGATTTCAAGATTGGCCCATTGGCCCGCTTCAACACTGTACAGAGGAACAGCAGGAATCAAACATGTCTGATGGAAAGCCAGAACAACAAGAAAAAAAAAAAAAAGCAGCGCAAAACTCCCGCAGCTGGGACTGAAAGTGAGAATGAGACAAGCTGCTAATGCAAGGGTAAAGGGTAAAGGGGGGTGGGGTGCTCGAAGCTCTAGGAGGCTGATTGCAACAGAGGTTGTATGCTTTCCAGGAAAGGTGAGTAAAGGGCAACAAAAATCAGACATGTGTACAGAGTATCTGGAAACAGATTGTTATACGCCACACGCCACGCATGGACGTGGATTAGGCTCAGACTGCCGCAGCAGTATTGTGCCCAGGGTGGGCTTCCCGGGAGGAGCGGCCTGGATCAACAGGCTCCCTCGGCAAAAGTTCAATTTGGCGAACCAAGAAACTCTTCTCATCAGTGAATTGATCGTCATCCGTTCGATCTTCAAGGAATTTGGGCAGAAATCTCAACAGTCGATCCCGATTGTTGATGAGTATCCGCTGGACGGCCATCGATTTGTTTGGGTTGGCGACAAACACCTATGACAGTTGGCTTAGCAAACCTGTACTCAATGCCGCCTACCAACAAGAACAGACATGCGCTTGTAGAATGGAACTTAGGGGGCACTGTGGCGACGATACCTTGAAAACATGGAATCCCTCGTACTGCACCATCTTGCGGTCATCACGCAAGAGTTTCATACACAGCTTGAGATTGTCTCCACTCTCAACATAGGCCATCATGACGTTGTAATTGGCCCGGTCCAACAAGATCTCACCCAGTAATTTGATACTCTGGCGTTTAGTGACATAGGAGTCTGATTGGATGAGGATGTTGTTGAATTTGCCGAAAAATAAGTCGAAATTGGTCGCAAGATAGGCAGTCACCAGACTTTTGTGGCGTGTGAGGATTTCCTGCGGGAAGTTGCATGAGTTAATTCTCCTCCCGTAGTCTTTCTGTCGCGGGGGGAAAGATGTTATACCATACCCGAAACGTTGTGAATGCATCGGCGCTGACTTCGAAATTGCTCTTGTCAATCCAATGGAAGAAATTCCAGAACACCCCATTACCACTCTGTGGAAGATTGGGCTTGAGTTCTGACAGTCGGACTGCAGGCTCTCCCTCATTTGACTGGTCGTAGAGTATCACTGCGGTAACCACGTCGAACTTCAAAGCCTCCCGCAGGATGACCCCGCAGGGCATGGCACTCTGGCTTTGGTTATAGCCTCGACACAATTCGACGAGAACTTCAGGTCGGTTGTGCACAATATATGAGATCACTGGCGGATCTTTGTCGGGTGCGTATGCCGCTGGCCGGAAGCGTAGAATATGAGAGAATATCGTTTGGGTATCTTTGCGGGCCTCAAATAGAAGGAGGTGAATAGTTCGTGAGAGGTCAAAGAGTAAATCCTCTTGTAAGGTTGCTTGTACGAGTGCATGTACTTGGTCGGGAGACGTTGTAATTTCTGGCGGGACAGAATCTTGTTAGCAAGAGATGGTCATGGAACTATTCTCGACTCGCGCATACAGCGGGAGAAGCCTAGAGAGTGCCCTGAAGAGAAGATCACGAAGTAAGGAGACACATAACGCACCTTGAGTTCCTTGAACGATAATTTTCATCTGTGCTAGCTGCTTTGCGAGCTCCTCGTCGGCCTAGCGAAGAGTCAGCATTTATCGCCCGCCTGATCGACGCTGAATGGTTCTGGACCTTGGGGTTGCTGGGCGCTTCTTGTATCCTTAGCAATAACTCTTTCGTCGAGCGAACCACATCTGCAGGCTGGCGCGACCGGCCGCGATTGAAGAAGAATGACATTGCCGGCAGAAGAGGGCCGCTGGACCTGTGAAGCGTGGGACGGCTTAATGATGCGACGATAGTCTGCCGAGGATGATGTAGCAATGGATCGGATCGCCTTGTAAGGTAATAAACAAACAGGAGCGGGGCAACGCCTTGCCTAAGGCCGCAATCAGCGATAACGGATTTTTTTTTTCTTTTTATCGGTCAATTTCATGCCCCGCCAAAACTTAGTGGGCTTCGTTGTATCTTTTGCGACCACTCTTTGTCTCCGAGCATTGAAATCAAAGACTCGAAATGGCTCCCTCAACACAGTCGACTGACCTTCCTGTCAACGAGGTTCCGGCCGACGTTCGCTCGGTGTCAGATGAATCGGACACCAGCAACGAAGAAGGATGGGAAGACGTTGAGCCCGAGGACGACTCGCAGCCTGTCGTCGGATTGTTTTCAGACACTATTTTCCCAGATATCCAGTCAATGCTGAAAGAATGCAAGGAAAAAAACAATTTTGACCTGCGAAGGATCCAGAAAGACCTGGGTAAGAGCAGTGATTTTAGCTCCCCTGAAGATTCTTCCTCCACTTGGGTGTTACCGTCACGACTCTGTTGGGATTTAGGCGTTTGCAATTTATAGAAATGGGCTAATTATGAACGTCATACAACAGACCTCGACTTCCTGGATACCATCAAGCTGGTCAACTACGTCCGGTCTGAGGTAAAGGCTGGCAATCAGACTCCCGATGTCTCCTCCAAAGCGAAGTTTGAGGACGATGCCTACTTGAAGCCCGTCTTAGAGGATGATGCTGTTCTTTACAGCTTGGATGACATCACTGAAGACCAAAACGAACAAGCTGCACCTGGTACCGAAGCTGAACGCAAAGTGCTTGAACTGCAGGAGGAGTTGGAGCGCCTGCAAACCCAGTTCTCCGAGTACAGGCTTGCAGTGCAAAAGTCGATGGATGATCAACTGAATAAGGAAGATGAGAAGCTTGAACCTGGCGAGAATGCCAAGCGCCCAGTGAAGGATCGCCTGGAGGATGCTGATGCCGATTATTTCACATCGTACTCGTACAATGGTCAGTCAAACCGCTGCTTTGTTTGAGTCATTACGTTTTCGCTTTGCTGACAAGCCTCATCCACAATAGCTATCCACGAATCCATGCTCAAGGATGCCATTCGTACCGATGCGTACCGTGACTTCGTCTATGAGAACAAGAACCTCTTCAAAGACAAGGTCGTCCTTGACGTGGGCTGTGGAACAGGAATCTTGTCCATGTTCTGCGCCAAGGCTGGCGCGAAGAAGGTCATCTCGGTTGACAACTCCAATATCATTGACCGTGCTCGTGAAATCGTCTACGACAATGGCCTCGGCGACGTAATCACGTAAGTTCCAGACTCCTCGCTCGTACAAGTCCCGTGCCCTCAAGCCAGAAAGCTAACATCCCGGCAGCTGTATCCGTGGTAAAATCGAAGAAGTCACACTGCCCGTCGAGCAGGTGGACATCATTATCTCTGAATGGATGGGTTATGCGCTGCTCTTCGAAGCTATGTTTGACTCTGTCATCTATGCTCGTGACCGTTATCTTGCTCCTGGCGGTCTCATGGTCCCTTCGCACGCGACCCTCCGGGTTGCCCCTTATGCTGACCCAGACTTTGTCGCGTCGCATATCTCCTTCTGGAACAATGTTTATGGCTTCAAGATGAATGCCATGAAGATGAACATTCATGACGAGGCTCTTGTTCGCCACGTCCCCACCACATCTATTGCTGCAGATTCGGCGGTCTTCCTGTCCTTGCCCTTGCATACCATCACTGTCGACGAACTGACCTTCTTGAAGGACTTCAAGGTCACACTGAGTCAGGATATCGATGCGCTCGATGGGTGGGCCATCTGGTTCGACATGTTTTTCATGCCTTCCGCAGATTCAACCGTGCCCAGCGATGCTGTTCCCGCTGACATGCAGAAGAAGGGTTATGTTGCGTTCACCACCGGTCCATTTGGAACTGAGACGCACTGGCAGCAAACAGTTTGTCTCATTGACCACGGCAAAGAAGAGCCACGGGCTCTGAAGAAGGGCCAGGTCATCACGGGTCAGATTGGCTACCAGAAGAAAGAGCAAGGTTCTCGTCTTTTGGATTTGAGCATCCAGTGGCAGGTTGACGAGAGCTCCAAGGGTGCCCAGCGCTGGTCTCTTCAGTGAAAGGCGACCACCCTTTAAGTTCTTGATACCTTATGAGTTTTATATATCGAACCTGATATCCGGGATATCCATTCCCCGGACATCAAAAAAGTGGGCCGCTTTCTAGAATCTATCATTTGCTCCTCATTTTTATGTCATCCTATGTGAAGAATATATTGCGAATCTCATGCCAGCTTCCAGGGAAACGACTATCTGGCGTACTGTGGCCACCTAGGCTCGGAGCTTGGGAAGGAGTATCTATTTCATCAAGGATGGGGTGGGTCATTCTAGTTGTGCCATGAGTAAAATTCATCGTTCATATTTAAGACTGAGCCTAGGTTTGTTTGTCGTTCCATGATAGATCGCAGAGCCATAGTCTGATCTCAGTAATTTCATGCATCAGATATCAAAGACTGCGGGCTTCTTGAGGCTTATAGGTATACGTACGTGTAGGCCTACGTTAGTCAACTTTTGCTGCGCATGAGGTAGGCGGTCCTGCCCGGGCGGGACAGCTGAGGACTTATCGATAAGCTGAGCTGACACCTCCGCCGGGCACGCAAGCATGTCATTTATTTCTTTTTGAACAATCACGCCACAATGCCGCTGTGAGTTCTCAATAATCGTGTCATACGATTAAAGAATAAGGACACTGATACCTGTCACAGACACCTTCTCGGAAAGAAATCATGGAATGTTTACAATCCGGACAACATCGAGCGTGTAAAGCGAGATGAGGCACGGGCCAAAGCCCACGAAGAGGAGGCTGAGCGCCGTATGCAGGAAGTTGATGCTGAACGGCGCATTCGGATATTACGAGGCGAAACTTCCTGCTCGCCTCCTCCTCCTGCTTCGCCTCCTCGGTCGCCAATCGGCCTATCATCGAGCCTCGGCTCCAGAGGGAGGCCTGCTGACAACGCAGCGCAGCCACGCAAGAGGCGACGGCTCGCGGGAGAGGATGATACGGATCGGGATATCAGGGTAGCTCAAGAGCGTGCCATTGACGCCAGAAATGCGAGAGATAGACTTGCCCTTGTGCCTCGACACGGTGGGAAGGATGCCGAGGCACCGTTGCTGGATAAGACCGGCCATATCAATCTTTTCCCCTCAGAAATCGATGATCGGAGGGTAGAGAGAAATGCTGAAGCTGAAGCCGAGGCTGCGGACAAGAAAAAGCGCTTTGAAGACCAGTATACGATGCGCTTTGCCAATGCCGCTGGCTTCAAGGAAGACATTGGTCGCCGTCCCTGGTATTCCTCTTCCGGGCAGGATGTGACGGCCCCGGGTTCGATGCCAGAGAAAGATGTTTGGGGAAATGAAGATCCTCGGCGCAAAGAAAGAGAGCAGGCGCGCTTGAGCTCCAACGACCCCCTCGCGGCTATGAAACGAGGTGTTCAACAATTGAAAGCCACCGAGCGGGAACGCAAAAGGTGGAATGAGGAAAAACGAGCAGAGTTGAAAGCACTGGACGCTGAAGAACGCCATCGATCAAGGCACCGACGAGGAGACCGCGCTCGTTCAGAGGAAAGCCTAGAGGGATTCAGCCTTGACAAGACTGCGGCGAAACGTTCCGCATCTGGGAGAGAAAGCAGGTCTGGAAAGCATCACGAAGTCCGGCATCGACACGGAAGTCGAGATCGCTCCCATCGACGGCGACATCGCTCCTCGAGCCGCTCACATCATACTGGAAGAACTCGTAGAGATCATAGACATTCACAGCGTACGGAATCTTAGAGAGCTCACAATCATACAATATAGTTGAGAGGTGATATTGGTCGCTTCATCTTACTGCCTCTTTCTTGTCCTTTATTTTCATGACTTCCATTATACGGACGCAATCCCTACTTGTTAGTCACCTGTTCAATCTCCGCGGAAGAAGGGGAAAAAGGCAGGCACCATCTTTCATGCCTTAAGCTTAGGGCATCCGTTGGGCTCTTTTGCCCGAGGCGGAAGCTGTTTGCTGGCCTTATCGATAACGCCCCACTGCCCACGCTGTTCCCACTTGCGGTGACGAAGCTCCTCCGACAAGAGTCTCGAGTCTGCCCTCGTGGACAATTTGACACCCCAATTATTCAGAATGTTCAATCGGAACAATAGTCCTTCTGTGCCAAATCCTTTCGGAAGTAGGCCTGAGGGTGGACGCCCTTCACAACAGGGCTATTCAACTCCCAACCAAGCACCCCCACGGTATGATTGCGATAGCTACGGCCTTGCCCCAACCCCCAGGACCAGTTGGGCCCACGACAACGATATATTCATGACTGACGCATATAATGAAACAAGCTCATATGGGGGACCACCACAGCAGATGCCGGCACGGCCGTCTGTTGCAGGTCGGCCAGGTGGCGGCGCAGTTGGAGGTCAGACATGGACACTCCATCCCAGCAAGAGTCCAAACGATAACTTCACCTTTGGGAATCTGTGAGTGTGTACAAGTACCTTTACTGGGACTATTCTGACATCTTCAGCGTCGCGGTATCACCTCAGGATATCCCACCCTCGCGAGATGGCGCCGATATTACCCTCTTGATCAACGACCTCTATGTCCTCTCTGGTCGGCCCCTCGAGGGCTTCCCTCCTGGCTTCATGAGCATGTCGGATCCGCAAAGAACATGGGCAGGCGTGGGCATGCGTGACGCTGTGAAAGTGCAGATATATGACCCTTTCAGCCAGGGAGGCCAGGCTTACCTGGGATCTGCGGACATTGAGGTCAGCTTCGCGTCCACCAAAAAGCGGACCGAAATTCCGTATGACCAAGAAGAACTTACAAGCGCAGTCATCAGGGTCAGTCTACGTGTGAAGCTGCTAGCTAGAGATATGTGTTGCTGACCGAAACAGAATTTCGAAAACCAAATCTTCGCTCCTGGCCAACGGATTTTGATGGACCACAAGAGTATACCGCTTCTTCTGCTCGTCAAGACCGTCCAAAGAGTGGATTTGACTTCGGAGAAGGTTGACTTGACTTCTGGGGACATTGAGACGAGTCCTACGGCCCGAGGAATTATCACTCGACACACTCAGTTGAACTTTTTCAAGGACGCTCAAACTGGGATCAATGTGAAGCCCTCCAACCGCCGACCGGCGGCGAATTCCATTATTCAGCCTGGGTTCAAATTCGAAGATATGGGTATCGGTGGTCTTGACGCCGAGTTCAGCACGATCTTCCGTCGTGCTTTCGCATCCCGAATTTTCCCTCCTGGACTCGTTGAGAAATTGGGCATCCAGCACGTCAAAGGTCTTCTTCTCTACGGACCACCAGGTACTGGAAAAACATTGATCGCCCGTCAAATTGGAAAAATGCTCAATGCACGGGAACCCAAGATCATCAATGGTCCAGAAGTCCTGAACAAGTATGTCGGTCAGTCCGAAGAGAACATCAGAAAGATGTTCGCCGACGCTGAGAAGGAGTACAAAGAAAAGGGGGATGAGAGTGGTCTACACATTATCATTTTCGACGAACTGGACGCTGTATGCAAACAGCGTGGAAGTGGCGCAGGTGGTGGCACAGGCGTTGGAGACAGTGTGGTGAATCAGCTCCTGTCCAAATTGGACGGCGTGGACCAACTCAATAACATTCTGCTGATTGGTATGACCAATCGTAAAGACATGATTGACGAGGCCTTGCTTCGTCCTGGCCGTCTGGAGGTGCACATGGAGATCTCACTTCCGGATGAGAAGGGTCGAAGCCAGATCCTGAAGATTCATACCGAAAAGATGCGCACCAACAATGTGATGGATACTGATGTGGATTTGGAAGAGCTCGCTCAGTTGACGAAGAACTTCTCCGGTGCTGAAATTGCCGGATTGGTGAAATCCGCATCCTCCTTTGCCTTCTCGCGGCACGTCAAGGTCGGAACTATGGCTGGTGTGAACGAAGATGTTGTGAACATGAAGGTCAACCGGTCCGATTTCCACCACGCTCTTGACGAAGTCAAGCCTGCTTTCGGTGTCTCTGAAGAGGAGCTGTCAAGTCGGATCCAATACGGCGTCATTCACTATTCAAACACTATCAATGAAATCTTGCGTGAGGGTGAACTGTTTGTGAAGCAAGTCGGGGTGGCTGAGGCTACTCCTCTGTTCTCTGTGTTGCTTCATGGCCCTCCGGGCAGTGGCAAGACCGCATTGGCCGCGCGTATGGCCATTGATTCCGGCTTCCCTTTCATCAAGTTGATCAGCCCTGAGGACATGGTTGGCTTCAACGAGGCGGCCAAAATCTCCCACATCAGCCGTATCTTCGACAGTGCCTACAAGAGTCGCACGAGTATCGTGGTCGTTGACAATATCGAGCGTATTATCGATTGGGTACCCATCGGTCCCCGGTTTAGCAACAATGTCCTCCAGGCTCTGATGGTCTTCCTTCGGAAGCCACCTACCCAAGGCCGTCGCCTGTTGATTCTAGCCACAACCACCGAGCGTGCCCTCATGAAGCAGCTGGATGTTTTCAATTCTTTCAATTCCGATATCCTGGTGCCGAATGTTCTATCATTTGAGGAGTTGCGATTCGTGATGGAGAAATCAGGCGCATTTGATGATCAAGAGATTTCTCGAGCCCTTGAGGGTGTTGGTGGTCTGGCTGATGATAGTCGGCTCAGTGTTGGTATCAAGAAGGTCCTCCTCGGCATCGAGACTGCGAAGCAAGACGTTGACAAGGTGGGCCGATTTGTCCGTGTGATCAACCGAGCCATTCAGGAGGAACAGACCTTTGCCTAGGGTAACGATCTATAGCAATCTCAATCTTCTTAATATCTTCACCAACGGGGTGTTCCCGGTCTGTGGGTAGTTTCCAGCCCTTTCCTGCCGCTTTCTTGCCGATTGTATGATATATAGTCTGGCGAATCTTGTAAAAACAAATTTAGCTTGATGCATTGCTCAATCTGGATGTCTTGAGGTTGGCTTGGGCCATAGATCATTTGCTGTCTCGCAGCTTAGTGATGAAGCTCTGCGCTCCCGATACCTTCCGCTGCGAAACTAAATCAGCCCGATATGACGGAGCTTAGGCAGTGTTATTTCAGCCGCGGGGACAATCCAGAGCTGTCGAGATTTCAGTGATTCGTGGATCGTGCAGATTGTCACTCTCCTGGCTTCGCCCACGCGTCAGGGGCCCTTTTTTCAAACCGCACGCGTTCAAAAGTCAGGGAGTAGCTGTACTTTTTAATACGCGAAAACATTCCATCTTTTCTGCCAGTCAACTATTGAGAGTCCACCGACACCATTTGGAATGTAGACCCGCATACATCCAGGCACGCAAGAACTGATCACTCATCACATGCCACTATGCAGCAGTAGTAGTGATAGCGGTAGTAGGTGTCGTTGGACCAGCCACTCAATGTCATTCACGTCTCGTGACTTGACGAAACTGTGTCACGAGACGACTGCCACTAGCCTGATGGAACTTGAGTACATTTGAATATGCAGGTTGACTGCTGAGCGGATCAGCCCTACGCTTCCAGACTTGGGCAGGATTCACCACCAGCGCAAGCGCATTCCACGACATCCCCGCAGACAGTAAATGAGGCACTTGTGAGGAAATCTCTACATTTCATTTTTATTTGCATTATTTCATGATTCATTTTTGAAAAAAAAAATCTCCCAAAACGCGACAGAATATGTCCATGAGGATAATACCTCGGTTGTACAAGCAATAGCCACCCAAACAGTTACGCCCTTGAAAGAACTTTACACATAATAAGGTTACCAGCAGCCCCATTACGCCTAGTCATTCCGAAAGAATCGCGGATAGCTTTATCCGTTTGGACCTTCATCGGCCCAGTTTTCAGACCGCATCTTTACCACCCACTAGCGGCCATCGCTCCCAGCCAGAGACATCCTGTCCGGTAAGGTAGAGCAACCACTCTTCACCGGATCAGTACTCATCGTAGGTGTACTTCTTCGTGGCACGGCGGTACTCATCCGGGTGGGCCTTTTCAGCCTTGCTCTTCAGCGTGCTATTGGCACAAAACTCGTCAGCCTCCGTTCAGAACTCGCATGCAGTGCGTTCATGCGTGGTCGATCCTCCCCCAGACGCACGTGCCAAGCGCTCTCCTGGCGGAGCGGAGCAGACTGACCCCTGCGCGGAGCGGGGCGGAACTAACGACCGACCATCGATCCAAAGGGACAGAAGGTTCGTGAGGGAATCTTGTCTCTGAACGTACCTGACACGCTTTTGCGTCCACTCTAGATCTCGCTTGGTCTCTCGTGCAGTCTTGACTCCTTCTGCGAAGCTTGCGCGCACGCCCTTCAGCCGACGTTGAGCTAGGGCTTGCAATTCGAGCAGCTCGCGCTGCTTTGCATTCAAATGACCGGAACTGCGGGAGAGGGACTCTGCTCATCAGCATTTTGCTTGCTTGCTTAAAAACAACAACCCAGGTTTCTTTTCGTTCGGAGTCCAGTTTTCCATTGTGACAAAGATGGGGTTGCTGCCACTCGGCGGACTCCATGCAATTCTGGAGGAGGGAGAGGGGTTGGTCTCACGTTTGCGCCTGTTTCACAAGACCCTTGTCCAATGGAGTGGGATCAAATGCAGTTTGCATACGTTCACTCAGGATATCGACAACATCCACGCCGGAATATGATGCCGAGCTCGAGTCATAGTCTACACTGCGACCAGCGGAGCTGAAAGTAAGACCCCCGGAGCTGCGACTGCCTGCGGTAGTGCTGGCATCTGAATACTCGGGTGGCGAGCCAGGAACCCTCGAGATCGGGTAGAAGCTTGTTGACACTGGCGTTTTGGAGGGCAAGTTTGTGGAATAAGCGCTGGGCTGATAGTAATGACGTTGAGTGGCCATTTTGATAGGGCAGTGAGACAGTTTGATGTTCAATGAATATTGAAGGCCTTGTCAATGGACAGCAATTTTTCTCTCGCAACCAGTTGGAGAATGGATTCGTCTTGGTGAAAGGTTTGTTCGAAGTCTAAAGAGTCAAGTGCTTTCAAGGTGATGCAGAGCAATGCGAATGTCTGGACCTGGAAGGCAAAGGGTATCAAGTGTCAGTGATGGGTAGGGACGAAGGAGAACATCATGACCCGGGGGCCCAGATGGGGGGCTTTTATAGCCATCAGCGGGGAGTCATCTCTCCGACGGAAAGTTCATCTTCTCCTTTGACATCGCTCAATTGTGATGAGGAGGCGTGGGTGGAAAGGCAAGGATGAGCGGCGTTGGAGGAGAGCCATTGGAGGACCCAAGACACTCGAAACTCACCCCCTCCCACTTCCCACCTCTGAATGACGAGAATTTTCCCAATTTCCGAGTCTCGGCTGCAGTCTTTTCCTGTTCTTATCTTCCAATTCGTCTCTTGGACCTCGTGGGCCCCGCTCCGAGAGCGAAAGTCTGCGCGGAACGAGTTGAGTCTGACCTCGTCCACTCGGACTTCCGCCTGCCGGTGGCTACTCCTCTCCATGATCTTCACATCTGAGACTACGTGGCCCCCTCTTTCACTTTTTTGAGATTCAAGAAAGTTGCGAAAATGGTGCCTAACGGACTTTGAATGGCTGCAATTACAGGCTTTTCCGATGGTGTAGGGGGAGAGATGTGCAGTCTGGCCTGGAGACCGCGTATAAAAACAAGTCCACACCTCCCAATCTTCCCTCCGAATGCAACTCTTCACTCTTCATCCCTTTTTATCCCCCCGGTCTGAGTCCGTTATCTTCCCCTCCCGAAAGAAGTGCCCTGGCCTTGAAATTGGGTGGCTGGGAAAAGCAAAAGTCGAATCACACCATCGACATGGCTGCCCTCTGGTTGAGTGAGGTAAGAGCTCCTCTGCAGGTTGCCCATCAGCACGGTCTGACGAGTTTTAAAGAAGATCCAAAACATCCACACCACCATCATCAGCTTCTTCATTTCCTTTCCAATTTGCAAAATTATGAATTAGCCATTCGCAGACGGCCCAGATGGCATGAATAGGGGTTTTCGGCCAATCAACAGATCGGGTCTGCAACGAAGCCAGTGGATGTAAAGTTCCTTCGAGCCTCCCTCCACCCTGAATCGTTCTCCCTGTGTCAGGATGGCGAGAAGGCTGTTCCTCTGTTTGAGGATTGAGACAGTGATAAGTATTCACATTTTAAACAGATATGGAAAACCGAAGAAGGCCTTGAGAGGAGAATGGCGGACAGTGATGAGGCGGGCACCCGAAAGTCACCTTGTCGTACAGCCCGAAGATCACAGCGTCGGACATCAATGCATGGCGTGACGAACCGTGGGAAACAGACTATGCTCTCGAGCCAAAATCACCTACCGGGATCATTATCAACAGGCCTCGTACTTGACTGGTATGCGGTACTTGGGTTCGAACCAAAGTACTGGAAGTTGTGAAAACCCGCGTCTGCATGGCTTCATGCTGACGAGTTTCGCGGCACAAGGACAAGAACGCCTACGTGGGCAGAAGAATGGATCTGCTGTGGGAGTCCCTGTGCTCTCCGTTGGTGTTCGTCTCGCATGCGGCTGATCCCATGCTCCCGGTAAACAGCCCGCCTTACTCGCAGGATCAAGTCCCTCGAGAGGAGAGTCGACAAGAAAAGCATCGGGGTACCGGCAAGCGCTTTAGGCGCCCATCCAGGCCGATCAGTCTGCGAACACACAACTCCCAAGTGGAAGACTCGCTCCGTGGCGTGTTTTCAAGTCTCTCTCGTCATCAAGACACACGGACCTGGGTTACCAGAAATCAGCAGAGGAAGCCAATCCTTCATCAATTTTCCCGAATAGGCTGTGGATCCGAGGTTCTTGTCCCAGTCTCAAGGGCCCAATTCCACGAGTGCTAGACGGTTAGAGGGGATGCAGATCGGCATTACAGACAAGCCGTCTGGTTGGATTTGAGAATGCACTGCTGCTCAAGGCGAGGCTGCAGTGGCCAGCCGCCTCAGAGTGCTTGCCTTTTGTTACCTTTCCGCATGTACCCAGCTGGTACTTTGTCTGCCGGATGCCTCCATGCCCAAACTTGCCGAGGGAGTCTGACTGGGCGGAAAGTCTCTCACCCTCATGATCCTTGGGTCCCTTGGAATCATGTGCGCCCAATGTACCGGCATTCCGTATGCCTGACGGCCTGACAGCGGACGATATAGCCGGTTGACCAGCATTCCACGCTCAAATGACACCACTAAACGACCCTCAACGGCACCATCACCCTACGTGGTTTCTCCAATTGCCCCTGACTCTGGCGTCTCCTGGAAAGAGAACTGTCTGCACTAGAGCACACTTGACAGGCTTGTCCCATTCTTTGTTAGCTCCTGCCAACGCAGGCTTTGAACCGGGAATTGGGCAGCACGTTCATTCTACACGGCCAGTACCTCGATCAGCCGCTACCTCAGGAATCAGGACTGATCGATCTGGTCATCGGCCGCTCGGAACGCCATGTCCCTATCGCTGCAACGGTGACTCTCTTTTTGCCCCGCCCCCAGCAAATGCTTACTACCGGCATCGCAGCTTTCTGTGCACGATGGGGCCATCAATCAGAGCCGTGCAATTCTAGAAGCCCGCCTGCAGATTCGACGAGTATCACCCCTGCAACCTGTGATCTTTACCATATTACTTGATACGAAGACTCGCTTTGACGAGATCTCCTCCTTACAAGTACACTCTCCCCCGCCAAAAAGGACCATTGAGGAAGTGATGCCGACGCCGCATGCTCTGAACACAAACTTACGACAAGCCGAGTGCTCTCGGGATGAAATCATTCTGAGCAAAGACCACAGGCCAGTCTCTTCGCATCTCTGACGAGGCAAATTTTCTCTTCTCGTTCGGAGCAAGTCCAGCCTGTCGACCGGGCCAGGCCTGAACGACACGCTAAACTAACCTCGAGATCTGTCCAGCATTTAGATCTCTAGATAGTAGCCGTGTCTCGCAGAACAATCGTAAGACTCAGCAAAGCCCTGGAGATCTCGGCTGCGCTCACTGATGAACTTTCGACTCGCTTTCCCCCCCCCCAAAAGGGCACTATCCTCTTCTCCGATGGGGGAGGGGAAACTTCTTGTCTGGGCGCGTCATCACAGTCGAAAATTCCCGAGTATCAAAGTGGGGTTGGGGCGGCGGGGGCGACGAGAAAAGTCGGACGAACTGCTTGTGATTCGCCTTTTCTCGTCCTTTTCTGTGCTCCTTCACCGCCACATGCAGCATCGTGACTGGAGGAAAAGGCATGGCCAACTCACCTGGGCTCTTGCTATTCCCTTTTCGGGTTGGCTTGGTGTTTTTTTTCTTTTGGGATGCGACTTTCGAATCGAAGATTCCTCCTCTGGGCCAATTCGTCGGGTCGACTGCCTTGCGAGAGTGGATTCTTCGTCTCCTTATTCTTCTCCTTCTCTCATATAGAATCAGGACCCTATGCAATGATCATAATTAGGATAGTCCCAAGTAGGTGCGGTCCTCGAGGCTTACTCAACACGTGTATCCTTGTCTCGACGATCGAGCTTGTCGATGGTCAACTGGTGGGTGCTCGCAGGTTCATCGTGTAAATATCAAATGTACTGCTCCGTGCTTGGTCAAATACATGATGTCGAGGGAGGATTGTTGATTGGGGACTTCAACATGGAGTGTCAATCTTGGGTACCCCTGGTCACCTATCTGAATTTTACTCCGCAGTGTACATTGCACAGTTGACAGTACTGAAACTATGTACGGATTCACCCAGGACTTCAATCGCGGCAAACCTAGGCTCTCAATGTTGACTACATGGCAGCTTCGACATGTGATTCACAGATAAGGTACGGACATCGCACATTATAATCGTTCGGTTCGGCCGCAATGTGATTATGTAGGTGCTGTTGTTAATTCGGCTTTTTCGGGCAGTCTGGTGAAACTGGAGGCGACCCTTCCTACAAGAACGCGCCGCGCCCAATAGAGGGCAATGGAAGAAAGTAGGGATCCGAAACTGGAGAATATGGTGGAACAGTCAAGAGTGTAGGATTATGGACAAGATACAGATCTAGAGAGAAGATGAAAGAAAAAAAGGATAGAAACGAATCAAAGCAAAAAGATCAGTGACGTTGCGCTCATAATCTGGTATCACAAGAAGAGGATCAAAACCGTAACAGCAAATCAAAAGCCACGCTCCAAATGAGGATCAATAAAAGGGAAAAGAAGTGGAGGAAATCATGTCGATACGCATGCAGATCCGGGGACTGACGCCAAACCTTGAGGACCGCAAGGATGGATACACAAAGTACCAACAAAGGCGCACCGGAAAAAGAAAATGAATAATACAAGAAGTAAAAATGCCCTGTAGCTCTCGATCAAGCACAGTGAAGCCCGCAGCGGGGGGGGGGGGGGGGGGGCAGCATTTGTAACCTAAAGGGTACCCCAGTCATGACCCGATGGGTTTGAGGCGCCTCACCCG
>JAMAHA010000103.1:0-60679 GCA_023626555.1 Penicillium sp. PF2412A | reverse complement strand
ACGCAGCTATACGATGACACACTGTTCATGGCAAAGTGATCGTGGTTGTTAAGTTAAGCTGAACTGAGAGAATGTAGACTATTCATCTAGAGATGCTCAAGTGGTGCTGGTTTCTCGAAGTGAAAAATGTGACCGCGTTTGAGTTGGATACATTTCGATTGAGAAGACATCGAGTTCCTTGGACCAGAGGCCACTTACGTTCACCCAGAGTGAGCAGAAACCTTGGACCGCTTCTCTTTCTTCTTCATCTTCTTTTTTGTCGTGGGTTCATGGTCGCTTAAGATCGCAAGTTCTTCGGTTGGTGCAGGAACTACGTCCACTGACTCAAGGCTTGGACTCACAGTCTCAACTTCAACTTCAGAAAATGAATTTTCATCAACCGTTTCGTCAGGTATCTCAGGTGAGTTTGCCGTATCAGCCGGTGGATCGGAAATATTAGATCTCTCTGTACCCAGCATCGCTACTTCTTGCAACGATTGAATTCTGAGTTGCGTCGATAGATCCCGAGCATTCGCGAGGCTGTAACCTAAGAAATTATTAAGGTCTCGTGTAAGAATATCAATGTCTAGGCTGAGGAATCATACCGTCTGTTCTCAATTTGACAAACTCTTTGCAGGTCTCAAGGCCCTTCTGCAAGGTTTCAAGCTCCTTGCGAAGCTGCGCACGAATGTTTTGATTCTCTTCTGACTCGCCAGCAATTCTTCGGACCAGATCTGTGGACATGTCGAACACTGTCACTGGAGACAAAATGCGCGAAAGAGAAGCCGTAAGCTTGCCTTCTACAACTTCGTTGGCAATGTCGTCCACGAATCGCCTCAATGCTACCTGTCTCAAGTCAATTTCATGTATGCGGTGGAGCGTGGGCATGGATTACCTTGTAGTAGGCAAGCATGCAATCTAGTGCCTCGATCGATGCGTGATGGGCCATGTCAGTCTCTGATTGTTGTGTGAGCAGATTGAGAAGGTGCAATAGGTTAAATGATCTATCTGCACAGATAGACTGCTCTATAGAGCTTACGCCAAAAAACTGCTGGAGAGTTGCAGCTATCTTAGTTCTCTGCCGTGCCGTTCGACTTTCCTGTAAGTTTTCAGTGAAGTAGTGATTGTAGGTGATCGGATGGCCAATTCGGTGAGGTTGAAGAAGCTCCTTGACCTTCATGCTCATCTCCTCTTTGATAGAGTTGCAGGCTGGATCAATGATCTCCCTAATCAGCGCCGCTGAGGTGGCCTCGTCCGAGGTATGTTTGACCACAAGAATCAGAAACTCTCGAGCAGCGGCCCAAAGGCTATCAGTATGGCGGTAGGTGAGTTTCTCCCACGGAGAACATTGTTCTAAAAACAGATCACGAACGATCATGGGGTTGAAAGTTCCAGGAAGCTCGCGCCCCCTGGTTCTCTTGAGGAGATCGCGGATATGCTCGATATATTTCTCACGGGTGATGTCAACTTGATGCTTAGCCGGAGGCTGTTGCCTTTCAGCGTCAACTATACGACGTTGATGCCCACTTTCGTCAATAACATTGGCAAACTTCTCGTTTGAGTTTTGCATGATGGCTCGGATTCTCTTCTGACACCCATCGGGCGAGTGAGCGTCACCGAAGAAATTGTCGTTGTACGTGCCGTCGACAGCTGCTTTGACCAGTTCCTGAACACACTGCGCTATGTTCATCAGATAGGACTTCTGTTCGTTAATGCTTACTCGAGGTTCGCCGAGCTGTTGCAGGCGTGTTTCGCATTGGCCGGCTTTATCTTCAATTTCTCCAATGAGGCTTGGCAGCTCCGTAGCAATCTGTGAAAGGAGCACCGTACTCAGCCGGCCTCGCAAAGTGGTAACGCCGACAATCGATCTCGGTAAGTCTTTCCAAATGCCTCGAGAGAAGAATTTGAACTCCTCAACATCGCGCTGCTCTCGGGTCGATTGCCCGTGGTCCATATCCATGTTCCTCAACACATGCCACCCAAGCCGAAACTCCACATCTAAATTCTTCGCCAGTGAGACAAACATTGCTTCGCTTTCCGAACCAGCGGCCAGTGTATCAGGTTTTGTGATGATACCAAGTGTTCGATTTCCGAGTTTATCCGCGCTTCGAGCCAGTTTGAGGACGATTTGATTCGCAAAGTCATTCTTCGCGGATACGACAGCAAGTATAATGCTGCGTGGCTCCTGCATGTAGGACTGAACTACCTCCTGAACAAGTTGGATATCCGTTGCCGACTGTTGTTTGGTTTCTGAGTGGATCAACCCCGGAAGGTCAACAATGGTCAGATGAGGCCGATCCGGTCCGGACACCTCGACTCGCAACAAGTCATTGGAGAATGCTTTGCCGCGAGTGTTTATTCCCATGGCTCCCTTTGCCTTCTCTATCAACATCGGCAGACCTTCAAAGCTGTCAAGCTGTTCGCAAAATTCACCCAGGGCTCGTTGCTCGACCTCACTGCGGGTTTGATGGGGAACAATAGATACACGAACCCCTACTCTTGGGTGCTTTCGAAGAACGAGCTCGGTCGGAAATCGGGTGCATAAGTTGCTCTTCACGGGAAAAGTAACACCTGAAATAGCCTCTAGAACTGAGCTCTTTCCGGAAGACTGGTCACCACAGACAATGATCTGGGGCAGTGATACATAGTGATCGATGCCTTGAGAACGAAGAGTGTCGATGGAGTTAAGGAGGTCCAGCTGTTCTTCGGAACACAGGTCCTTCAAGGCATGGGTGTTAAATCTTGTTAAGACCATATTGGAGGGTAGATGATTTCAAACGTTAGAGATCGAGGTTTGGGACGCTTTGGCATAATATCAGCGTTCGGACAACCTATTTATTTTCCACTGCCAGTGAGGTCTTTCTCACACTCTCAGCGGCAGATGGCCCTAACGTGCTCTAGAATGAGCCTGTACTACGTGATTATCAGCCCAGCCAATCATGACACGTGTGTCCTGGCTACGGACGGCATCGAGCGTATCCATGAATATACAAAGTCAGACATTCACAGACAGGTATTCCTCAGGAATTTTGTGCGATAGCCCTTGCTTATGATATTGCTTTCACACAGGGCTTACCACGACCTATCTTCTCCACCACCCCGCTCTAATTCTATCAGACGTTTATCAAAGATTCGACCTCTTTCCGACAGAACTTATCGGCTCTCTTTATTCAATATTTCAAGTGTCCAATCTTGATTAACTTCCCAGATTGCCTGATTTCTATACATTTAGTTACAAAATCTCCATAGTAGAAAATAAGCATTCATGTAGAAAGGCTTATGAGTTTTGTGGGACGTGTCTCAAATTGAGACCATGGGATTATTCACAAGGAGGCCGGACTTTTCAAACGTGATTGAAGCTATGCCCTTTTGGGGGGTTGCGAATTTCCCGCATGAAACCACCATTTTTGGAATAGCGCATTCTTGATCCTCGAATCACATGGGCGTTTCTTTTCTCCTTCCCCACCTACTTTTTACTGTACTCTAATCGCTCAACTAGATAGCTTAGAGAAGGAAAATCCGGGATGCAAGGGCGGGTGTCCCGAAGACCAATGAAAGTCCCGGTCACTTGATTGAAATATCTTTAACTTAAGGTAAAATTGTGTTATCTGTGTTTCTGGATTAATACTGCAAACGAGTGACGGACTTGTGATATATTCTGAAGGTGACTGTGAATATAGCCAGAGAATAATTCAGGGCGATGACACAGTAACTAGTCACTGATGAATACTATCAAGATAATCAGGCAACTTCTCTGTCTCTTGAAACGTCGTGACAGATCAACCTTGAACTTAACACTTTTCTAGCACATTATACTTCGGATAAAGCTTCCAAAAACGGAGTAAATATGCCGTGGCGAGTGAGTACCACGGCCGATTTACTAAGCCGTCTAGACCTAGTACGGTAATTTTCACCATCTTTGCGGACATTTCCCTGGCTGTGATCGAATCTTCCTTTTGTCACATAGTAAAGCCCGACCCGTCCAACAATGTGGCTTAAAATTGCCGTTTGACTAAGGCGGAGTTTATTGCTAATTACATGTCAAGTCTAATTCGGAGGTGATGCAGGTCTAGGCATGCCTTATTTGAGCGAATCTGCGACTTGTTCCACGGAACAATCCTGGACCTGCGACATAATTTTCCCTTGGAAGCGTATCTTCCCTATTATGTGTGCAATGAGGTAGTATTCTAAGTGGTGACTTGAATGAGTAAAATGACTAGTCGGACAAACAGATAAATAATTTATCTAACATGCATAAAAGGGTATCGAGAGGCTTCAGTAGTAGTATCAGGTATCTCTTGCTTTAGATTGGATCTGCATCCATATATAGAATGGAGGTAGGCCCATTCCAACCTATGAACTAGGTCAATACCTGCTTGACAGCGAGTCTATGCGATATTGATGGTACTTCTAGATTCTCGATAGATTCTCCATGTCATGTTTTATTCGTTTAGCTAACAGAAAAACATGTATGATTGCTTACATCCAAGTACCTCAACGAGTAAGAAACAAAACCAACATCACATCTTTTTCAATCCAGCTCTAGCTAAGCAGTATGAATCCAGGGAAAGAATCGCAGTGAAAGGGCGAGCAAAGGCAAGTATTCAAACATAAACGATTAACTTGAAGGCATCTCGCTAAATCCAGTGAATGCTATGATCGCGTGTGTGTATTAGATGACAAGTCATAATTGGCAACTGAAAGCTTTGATGTATTATCGTATGGCGAAGAAGAGGTTTGATGTAGAAGTCAATCTCAAATGAATTCCGAGTTATCTTGTCCGTCTGTATGCTGAATCGCCATAGTGGGGATATTCCTCTCAGTCTGAGGCGATCCGTCGGACTAACAGTTTAAGAAAGTGAATCATGCATTTCCAAAGCTGTGTATAGACAGATACGAACGTGTATTGACAGATAAATACGTACTGTAAAAAGGTAAAGCTTCTTGAAGGGGTAACGCCGGGAATTAGGTCATTTCACATTTCGGCTTTTGCATAGTATGGCGAAATCGGCACTTTGACGAGCATCTCCTGCCGATAGGTCTCTGATCGGCCCAGAAAGGCCTTCTGGTACAAACCTGCTTCCAGACACACCGCTATTGTGACTCATTGGGCCTGAAATTCTATCGTTCGTGGTGTATATAAGAGGTAGGTATCAGGATCATGCTTAGGAGAATTTTGGTAAGGACACAGAGTAACCCTAAAATGTCATCGTGCTTGCATAGAGAAGACCGTGCTAGTATGTCTCTGGGTGACTTCATTTTTTCATCTCAACACATTCCAAGAAAAGATCTAACAACATGATTTTCAAGATTTCGCGTACCATTTGAGTTTGTTGAAACTTGATGAGTCCGATGGCCAGTCTGACGAAGCACTTCTTGCCCCCGTACTGACCGGTACGGTTCTCAACCAATCATCGCTCGGCCCTACGCAATATGGACTACTAGGGGGCGTGAAGAGAATTGATACGCCTACATACTCTACCATGGACGATGAAGTGACGAAAAATGATCCCCGGTTATTTTTCAACGTTTCATCACCGTCGAGTGTGTTCATTTGCGGCTCCCAAGGAACCGGAAAGAGTCACACGCTGTCTTGTTTACTAGAAGGGTGCTTGATCCCATCCAAAGCCGGCAGACTGTCAAGCCCCTTGACAGCTGTCGTATTTCATTATGATACATTTATCTGTGACGGTGGTGGCTCGCCCTGTGAAGCTGCCTTTCTGTCATCTCATCCCGATCTGAAGGTCAGAGTGCTTTGTGCTCCGACTAACCTTCGTACTATCAAGGTAAGGTGGGCAAGCATTACTGAAGCTCACGTTGCTTACAATACTACAGGGTACCTACTCAAGATTCAACATCGAGGTACAACCTTTGCAAATTGATCAGTCCCATCTGAATACCAAACGAATGCTGGATCTCATGTCAGTTGCCCGGGATAGCGGCGCTGGCCCATTATACTTGCAGACTGTTCAACGCATACTACGAGAGATGCGTCTACTCCAACAAAGCACAGGACTTCCGTTCGACTATCAAGAATTCAAGACTAGGGTACTTGGTTCCGGGCTGTTGACTGGTCAACTGGAGCCCTTGAAGCAAAGGTTGGATATTCTTGAGAGCTTCATGCCACCCCATCAGGCAAGCGCGGGTTACAAAATCAAGAAAACGAAGGCCAAATCCCGAGATGGAGGTTCAAACTGGGCACCCAAGGTACTGTAATCCAAGCTCACCTCTGGGACACTTGAGCTTATCTGTGATTCAGGCCTCGCAGTTGACAATCGTTGATCTCTCCTGTCCATGTGTTTCCCCTGATACCGCCTGCAGCCTCTTTAACATTTGTTTTGAAATCTTTATGGAACAAGATACCAAAATTGGTAGAATCGTCGCCCTTGATGAGGCCCATAAGGTGCGAATAATAAATTCATTGTGTTTTCATTCTACTTACTCGCTATGTAGTATATGAAAGATTCTGTCGAAGCCCAGAATTTCACAGACACCCTTCTCTCTACTGTTCGACTACAACGTCACCTCGGTGCTCGCATCTTTGTTTCAACTCAGGAGCCAACCATATCCAGCGAACTTCTCGATCTATGCTCTGTCGCTATTGTCCATCGGTTCTCATCGCCTGCATGGGTTCGTGCATTACAATCTCACGTGGCTGCTGCAGCTTTAAATTTACACGTAACGAAAGATAGTCAGGCAAAGAATGAGCAGGCACCCCTCGATATTCCGGCAAAGCTCTCTATCTTTCACCAGATCGTCAACCTTAAAGTAGGCGAGGCGCTGCTTTTTTCGCCGGGTGCCATGCTAAGCATCGTATCTGAAGAGCCTGAGCTACAAGACATGGTCAGATTAGGCTCCGGATATATGACTATCAAGGTGCGAGGCAGACTCACAGAAGACGGCGGAAAAAGTGTTTTATCCACCTGAAACTATCTATTAATATGTGTTTGATAATGAGGCTTGCTGTTACAGTAATGTTTCTGGGCGGAACATTAACCAACCAGACGATTAAAGATCACCCATATCTGCAGTTGCGGATATTGCCCAGGGTCCGGTATATATAGTATGGTAACGCAACTTGATATTTCCGTTGATCGGCCACGCCGTAACACTTACCTTCGAAGACATTTTCTTCTGTCGACCTGCAAATCTTTCCTCACTAGATTTTTTTTTGGGCTGCAAAATTCGATTAAAAAGCAACACTGCATCGTTCGCTCTCACATGGAGCTGGAATCTCACCGCAGTCCAGGTATCGCTCACTGTTAAGTATAACTCCTACATAAGGACATATCATTAATATCAACTTATCAGTTTCTTCCCTAGGCGTTGATTTTTATGTGACGGATGATAATAGACGAATGGCGCTCTCGTACGTCGCGCAGAATGGTGATCCGGCGCTCGTAGACTATCTACTCGAGTCGAGACTGGCCGACCCAAACTTCCAATCAGTAAACCTTTGGCTCGTGCTAGCAATCCTCTGTCTTGATCTCTGAAACGACTTAGTGATTGACTTCGCAGCCCAGTGTGAAATCGGCAGTTGAAGGACGCAGCGGAATTGCGGTCCTTATTCAAATTCAATTTTGGATCCAGCAACATTATCCATCGAAAACTAGAGTCCTGGATACTGTATAACTCAGAATATATTGACACCGGGGTACCTCGACTGCGAACCGAAAAGCAAACAGGGCAACTCTCCCGTCACTGTCTGACGTCTCCCAGTAAGGTGCATGGCGGAATGCTGTGTTTCTTTCCCACGAAACCATCCATTGAGCGCTCTTCCCCCCCACCCCCAATCCCCCACGTTTATCGGTCTCGGGGATTTTGATTGTACGTGGGTCTTCCATGGTGTCGATGTAGAGGGTGCACAATTAGACGGCATGTCATAGGGAAAGTGAAGTGTCTCGACTTTGCTGGTTCCGTCAACGTGTGCCGATGCACCCGATACCATAGCCAAGTGTCCTTTTAAAATGCCACAGGTGGTGTTAAATTTTCGTATCCAACAACAGGTATGTGTAGATCTGTCGCGGCAAACTACAGTAGTATAGACTAATATTCGGCAGAATGAATGTGTTCAAAGTTCGGTGGTGGTTGCTGTTTATGGTGTGAGATCTAACATATAAAGGGGCCACTTGTCATTAGGATGTATAATGAGAGAAGTATATTCGAAAATCCCGCTCTTCATATTTCTGGACTGAAGATCCCCAAGAGGACCTCCGCTGGGATGCTAGATTTTTTCTGGATAAATACAAAGCTTTGAAATACGTGAGCCCGGATGAATCCCTCGACGAAAACGCTGTCGCCTTAGTAGAGGAGGTATTAGCCCAATGAACCTATGATACTGTTTTTAAGTTGAACCTCGTAGCCATGCTGGCACAAATTGATTGAACTGTTCTGTGGCCTCGTCGCGAGAGTCAAATTGTTCGTAAGGAGGAGGTGGAGGGCGAAATTTCGGTGGAATTTCCGCTAGTGCGACCGTAGAAGGAGCTTGAATTGGCCGGAGGACGAGGTCTTGAATTGTTGTCTACGGAGACGAGGAAGTCAAGCCTCGAGAGCGAGAACAAGTCTGCAACTGGCGTGGCAAAGCTGATTGTCTTTACAGCATTACATGCCACTAAGGCCAGGCAAACCAATCACGTATTACCAGTTAAAATAAATATAGAACGGTCTCGGCGCTATGAGCCTAATAGATTTAAGGGCTCCTCAACCAGGGCTCTGAA
Organism: Penicillium sp. PF2412A; assembly: GCA_023626555.1. Lineage (NCBI taxonomy): Eukaryota > Fungi > Ascomycota > Eurotiomycetes > Eurotiales > Aspergillaceae > Penicillium > Penicillium sp. PF2412A. The sequence goes on along the minus strand of JAMAHA010000103.1, from coordinate 51,983 downwards.
CGGAATAACAGGAACTAGGGCCTTGGCTTTGGAACGCTTCGACCAATGACATCTCTATTTTTCACTGTCCCGAAGTGATAAGTCTGATTGTCATTGGCCGTTAACAGGTAGCTGAAACCCCAAACTTGGACCTGGACCGCTTTACTTGCACTGTTCGAGACATATTTCTGAGAAATGCTATCACCTTGCTAAATTAGCTAATCTGAGGTAAATTTGTATGTATCCCTTAGTTGAACACCTCGTCCTTGAATGGCTGCTTAAGTCCGAGAGGCTTGAGGTGGTGGGACACTGCATATGCCGTCTTTAGATAGGATACTGCCGTGGAACTGATACAGGAGAGAACGCAGAACTAGCCCCTGAACTACATACACGTATTTAGTCAAAGTTTGCGGATTGGCGCGACTTGAAGCAGAATCGAGATCAAACCCCGTTCGAGACGGAGTCCGGGAGAGGACACAACAAAAAGTCGTGGGTGGCTCTAAATTCACCAAAGGGAACAGTTCGTTGCACGATTCTCTGATAATCGTCATGGATTGTTTTCCAAACTTTCCAGACTGCATTGTGACTGGGCTACCTGAGGAAACAAGCGAGCTCGTCAGATGGTGCGCCCGATGAATCAAAATGCTAAGTTATGAGAGATGAAATCAGAAGAGTTGCATAGCTGGTATTGCTGAGAGTTCCCACGAGTGGTTTTACGGTGGCAGGGAGAATCCCGTGGTGTTATCCTGGTCCCGGCTCATTCCCAGAGCCTGGCAGGCTTACAGAATCAATGACGCGTCTTCGCCCAGCTGTCCGTGGGGGTTTCGTTCTTAATAGGAAACAGCATCAATCCTCAACTTCAACAATGTCCTCAAGGCTGATTCGGCTGGGCCTCGAAGAAAGGGGATTGGTAGAGCCTCTGCATGTGAGAATTAATGACCATCAGCAAGAAGGCTTCCGATTTACTATTGCTTGATGCAATTTCCTCCCAAAACCGTGAGTGAGTCATGTTGGCTTTGGTGAAGTATTGAAGGACTACTAAGGCGTGACAAATACCGAGCGCGTGATGAATATGGGAGATTAATTCGTCACTAAAGTCTTTCTGTCCCTTCTTGAAACAACCGACTTCCTGTGCTACCACGAGATGAGGGCAAGAGAACTGGAAAGCGCCTCGATCCTCTCTCCCTTCCGACCTTCCAGCATCACAGAGCACCCTCTAGACTGTGGCGTTCTCTCATGTCTCATGGTGCCATGCCTGGAGCAATAAAGCACGATGCTGGGCCTATAAATATGGGATTTAAGTGAATGGAATTCTGCTAGTACTGCCAGCCCCGCTTCTGTGATACTCTGTGCCTTAGTGAAAGCGTTAGTGGGTCTGTGAGGCTAAATTCTTTCGTAACCTGCATTTCTATATTTACCTACCTTTGTCATGCCTAATTATTTGTAGCTAGTTTAGCAAGGCGATTTTTGTCAATGGGTAGCGAATGAGCCCCAGTAAATATACGTGCGTAGCAACGGGGGACAATGCTTCATAGGCTATATTGGCTCAATTAACCTAGTCAAGTCTAGCGCATTGACTGGACGTATGAATGGAACCCCGCATCTCATGATTGTAGAAGTCATACCTACTTAGAAGAGCAGATATAAAAGGGCAGCAGATGGGCCAGTGGGATCCATTTTATGCTCTTTTTCCGCACCGATTCCATATATCCCATTGTATTCGAATCAAGTCGCCGCCATTTAGCACAATCTTCAGCATGTGCAGCTTTAATGAACGAGTGTATGCCTGTGGTCACTACGACAGATCTCTGAGGGGCGACCCCTGCCACGAGGCTAAGAAAAAGCAAGAAATTTGCGTGTCAGGCTTGAAACACCATTCGTCAAGCACGGGCAAGCGATATTGTGGTTATACAGGGTGTGACAAAAAGGCGTCGCCGATGCGCGAGGGTCCAGGTACTTATTATCTAGAACGTACTTTCTGAATGCTTATCTAATTGTTACAGGCGGCAGACGAGATGGGGATTTCAACGAGTACGATATTGACTGGGAGCAGTACAACAACTAGTCCGAATGGGACAATGGTACGCGGTGTTTACCATTAGGGATATAGAGAAATGGCAGTACGATTGAATTGGTGCCTGTCAGTATCTTGGGAGTTTTCGGATAGCGTCGGATATGTCAAGTCGATCTTCAGGGCGTTCACACGTTAGTCCTTCGCCAATATTTCGGATGATTGTCCCGGAGACCCCATTATCTTCAATCGAAGCCAGTTCTATCAGCATCTTTCCAAATGCCCACCAGTCATTTTGACATCTCTGGTCGAATGGCAATTCAAAGGGTGAGGAATCGTTTCGGAATTCTGGTGCCAGATTTTCATACGTATATCCCACTCCAATGTCAATCAAAACTGCCTCGTCGGCTGCGTCGATAACAACATTCCGAGGTGTAATATCCATGTGGGTTAGAGACGAATCGTGCAACTGCCTCAAAGCACTTGCAAGCTGGTAAGGCCAAGCCTTCCAGGCTTTTCCTTTCCCATCTCGCTGATTGATTGCATTTTCGAGAGTCCCCTTAGGATAATACTCTAAAACCATCCCAAGAATAACATCAACACCTTCGCTTGACGGTGATGTTTTGAACGGGCTTGGTGATTTCACCACAGCTACCAGCTGAACGATGTTCTGGCAACCCCGAAGTAGCAAGATATTGCGAAGCTCTTGTTGGAAAATAGTTGTGTGATTTTGTTCGTAGAAGGGATGTTCCACTGTCTTGTAGATAAATTCCTCATCTCTCCCGTTCCATGTGGCCGTGACCAAAAAGACATTGTTCGAGATCTGTTCCTTCTTTTCAATCTCGGAGACAGCCATTGTTTTTAATCCTGAGTCGATATTATAAATTGGATATTGTACTCGTGAGGCATCCTCTTGGATTGTGTAGACCCAATGGGTGTCACTTGGCTGGGTGTAGTCGGGTTGAGATAGTAGTTTCATTGGGAGCTTTGGAGAGCACGGCGGATAAGATGCTCTTTCGATCACGAGTTCACTGACCGTATCTGGGAGCAGAGGAACGGAACGAAAGTCGATAAGGCGGATTAGAGCGTCCAGCTTCTTCCTTCTCATACGGAGACCACATCTTTTTTCGATGCCAATTTTGGCCTTGAAAGTCACTTTCACATGCCACTTCAATCCGTCTGCGTGAAAAATGATGTTCTCGGATCGTTCGCATGGTTCGGAATCGTCTGCTCGATATTCTTGGTCTTCCTTGTAGGTATTGGAGAGAATCTGAAGTTGCTCAGAGATAGACGAAGCCATGATGAGGGCCTTTCATTCAAGCTTAAAAAAACGCATATGGGCAGTACAAGACGTGGGTTATAAAAGACAGAAGTGCAAACTAGGGAGAGGGGAGGGCTATTTTCAATTGTGTTTATACGCGTGCTAGTTGAGTTTCCCCAGTAGACCATAAGCGCATTTCTTATATTCCAGAATCTACGCTAACCTGAACAAGCATAATGGTTAGGCTGATCTGAGACCTCATCACTTCCATTGGCAATTACGTACAGATGTGTTACGACGCTAGCCAGGTCGAGCAATTGAGGGAGGCTGAGCCAGGCAAAACGAGGGAACGTTGACGACCGATGAATTTCGCAGCAAGCAGATACCAGCGATCAGGCCTGAGCGTGGACCTGACCTGGAACAGGCCCTCACCGTCTACCCACATTCGGACGCCAAGCAGAAAGTTCCTATCCGCACCTGGACGAAATTTTTCTGTAGCCGCTTCAGGGACTGGAATGTGTGAGGGTGTCAGGACGTGGTGGAGGGTCTTATTAAGTTTGCCCAGATCGCAGTATAAGAATTATGAGACCCATAGCTCCTGAGAAGTAGCACCGTGGTTTCAAGCACTTACGTCTCCTGCGAATAGACATTTTGCTCTTATGTGGTATCGGATCCTGAGAATAGGACCAAGCTCAAAATCTGCCTAATTGAGGACTGAGGTTAATGCCTCAGCCGTCTCCACAGTCCATCCCAAGACATATCTTTGATATCAATTTACCGGTTTCTTCCCTAGGCGTTGATTTTTATGCGACGGATGATAATAGACGAATGACGCTCTCGTACGTCGCACGGAATGATGATCCGGTGCTCGGAGACCATTTATTCGAGTCGAGACTGGCCGAGCCAAACTTTCTTGGGTTTCATGGCTGTACGGCTGTTTAAAATGCCTCCCAGCATCTGGATAACGGGGTAGTACCTCGATCACTTATGACTACGCGGATGAACCCTAGCTCTCGAAGCCTTGCAATCGCGCACCCTTCATGTACGCTCTGGAGTACATCTATTTGAGGACCTTAAAGACCTTCATATCTTCATGTCCACGCAGTATGTTACTCATATCATGATGGTTCTACGGATTTATGTGGCATATAGCATTATTTTTAACATATATTACAGTACGGTCAGTGCTCGAGCTTAGCGCTCTGATCTTTCGTCAGCCCCACACTGCAATATTCTTTTTATATCATCATGGATAGTATCAGGACACTGTTGTTACGTAGTGCCAACCAATTACTGTGAGTTACAACGTCCACATATTTTACTTCCTCATTCCTTCTGCGAGCCTCAAGAGTCTCTCTCAATCGTACCGTCGCTTCGCAGAGTCTTACTGCGGGTTTGACTCTGTTCAAATTTTTGCAGGACGTGCTAGAGGTGCTCACCAAGAGTTAATCACGAAGTTGTATCACCAAGCAAATCGCCGAGCTCTAGGTTAGGTTGTCTGGAAGTTGGGCCGTTAAGTGTAAACTGCTCATAGAATTACCCCCTCAACAACATGAAATTCCTCCGATCTATACACACATGCTACTACAAAAGTTGTTACTCCTATAACATCGTCACCGCTCATGGGTCATGAATTAAACGTACGAGCAACAAGCAAGGGAGATTAGAATCAAATGTGCACGTCCAAGAAGTCTAGAGATATTGAGAAAGTGTGGGCAGTGATTTCATATGCGCTTTTCAATAGATTGAGAGAATCAATTCATCCTCAGAGTACACTGCTCGGGCTATGATCAGTTCATGTGCCTAGTGAAGAGGGGAATGCTCAAGGCAGTCTGATCTCACCAGACAGGTCGAGTCATAGAGGAACCAAACCAAAACCGCAAGTAAGCAAGTCCCGGAATCCTCCAAGGTAATCGTGTAGTCCGATATCAGGAACCAAGGGCAGGAATCAAAAAGAGTGTGACATTGCAAGTGTAAGGAATCTGACTGTAAAGACTGTCCTGAATCCTCTTTCCAAACTGATGATCAAGCACGATGATGATGATCCCAAGGATCCCGTAGCCTAGGTCTTAGATAACCTCCCTAGGCGGTAAGGCTATCAGGCATCTCTCACTACTAAACATCCACCCTTAAGTACATGCAACCGAATCCCCTACTACACTAGGTATAATCCGGTCACATCACGTTACATGCTCTCATCGTAGCTTAGGATACACGAGTCACGTGGCACAATCATCGTGCCTGGTAACGTTGACCTATCTCAAGCCCTGCCGACTGACCAAGTTGACTGATAAAATACGTCGCTTTTCGCCGCAGTAGCCTTTGATACATGAGAGGTCTGCAACATACGCGTGAGAAGTAAGCCAAATTTGACAGAAGGATACTCGATTACGATTACGCTTGATCAATTCACACACGGCCAACTTCATCAGACTTGACGACTAGTAGCTTCATTCCGCTAGGTTGCAGAGGCATTAAAGTTCATTGCTACAGATACCTCGTGAATGGTCTATCAATAATCTTGCTAGCTGGTTAGCCTCCGGCTACTGACGGTAACTCGTAATTTGAGTGCACCAAAGCTTTTTTAGACCGAAGTCCACTCCTCCAGATCATGCGAACGAAATTTCTACTCACTGGTGATTCTCGCATGACATACAAGAAACAGGAAGATACAAAACCAAGATCTCTATATACCCCGAACATCTTTTTGAGTACTCTCGTTTCTTTTACAGAGACTGTAGATTCAAAGAAGTTGCTAAGTGTCTTTAAAATTCTACGTTAACATTATCATGGTGCAGACTATGCATTTTGTTGTTATGCAGATCCTGACCAAATCATTCCCGTCCGGTGCAAGAAAGAAACCCAAGGGCTCTTTCTAGAGATATAGGGTAAGCTCGGTAGGCGGATGTGTGAGAACCAACTAGGTCCCGACCAGACTATATCATATCCGACGAGATATTCTCTTAAAATTGCACCCTATGATTTATTGAGGTATCAACAATCATTTCAGCCAAGTTCAAAAATTGCACCCACGTTTCAGCCGCTCGTGAATTATTTCCATAGCATTAGTTCGAAATCATGGAATGATTTGAACCGCCTGAGGCCGTATGATTTTGTCCACCGATTAGAAGTGCCTTTTCAGAATCAGTGTTAAAAATATCATAGCTATCCGTCTACACTATATACCCAAAGGGAGCGATTAAAAATTTATCCAAGTTGATTCTGCTTGAACTGAGCAAGTCCCCGGAGTTTAGATATTTTGCGCTGCGAATCGAACACTAACTGTCCCATCACCCGAGCAGTTGATAAAGGTTGCAAAAAAAATTTACTGACTAAAGAGGAATGAAAGATCAAAATTATCAAGCAAAAACATTCGATCTATTTCACAAATTAAGGATCCCATCACTTATCCGTCTCGTCTCACACTTCCCAAAATCAAATTATTGGTGTATCCTCGACTAGTATGCCCCAGCTGGTTCAGAACCACCGAGGTCACCAACTAGCCACTATCGCCCTCCATAAACAGATCACTGTCATCCCCAAGGCCTACGGAGTCGTTCTGCTTCTCACGCCACTCCACCAGCGCTAAAATGTGACATGACATGGGGCGTAATTTCTCCATTTAGGGGACTGGGGGTTGAACCACCCGGTACTGTGCATGTGAACAAAGGAATCCCTGTTCTCGTCGCCTGCTCAAGTTCTTTGCATATGCTCATTTGCCTCCTCGAGAGACCCCACATGGTGAAAACCAAATTCAAAGTGAACAAGACGGAGGAAAGTATTTGTTGCCGCGATAAGGAAAATACTGCCCGTATACTCCCTATCAACACCCGATAAACACCAACAACTTGGCAGCAATTGCAAAAAGTTGTATTACTCTTGCCCTAGGGGATCCGGGTTTGCTCTCCGTGGTATAACCGCTTCTCCAAGATACTGAGCTAGTGTTTTATTGGAAACGACTAGTTTGCAGTCTCCTGTCCGGTCATCAACATGGATGTCTTTTTCACGCACGCTTGGCCTCGAGAATGGCTAAGTACGGATGTCCCATCATCCATCCGTGGGCCTGCCAGTCTATTCTGCGAATGCCACTATCATCTTCCGGAATGACTTCGTGCATTTCGGTGAAACGGGTGGTGGCTTTTCTGCGCTCGACGCGTGGCCGCACCTCTTTGTGCCCTTCGTGGTTCTGGAGAAGACAGAGGTTAAGAGCAAATTGTAGGAAATATAAGACGAAGTACACAGTCACCTCTTCAGATTTACTCCGCCGAGCATCATACTTATTCTTATCTATCATGGCGTTATTAAGATCGACTTCGAATTCAGAGAAAGATGGAGCGGTTGGAGAGAAAGACCCTACGTGGGGTCAACATAACCTTCTTTGTACGTAGGTCGTCTCTCGCGCGCGGGATACGCTCTTGCCTCAGTGAAAATCTCCCCACGGGATGCCCGCGCGAGAGCGACCCAAAACAACCCACCGGATAATCGAAGCAGCTCGGATTCTGCACAGTTCAGGAGCGTCATAGGGCAATCTGAAGTGAGAATCTCTGTCCAGTGGTAGTCGACTTTCCGCGAATTCGCACTCTGGGTATTGCAGAGTGTGCAGCCAATGCTTGTGGTTATCCTTCAGTATCTCCAGGAAAGTCCTTTCAGGCAAGGTAAGCAGTCAAAAGCTTAGCAGGGGTCGAAAAGCTCATCTGCTAGCGGAGCTCCTGAGTTCATTTTCTCGGAGCTGTGCAATAAGCTGCAAGCCTCCATGCCTTTCGGAAAGTTGTCTGAATCCCACCTAGGTCTTAGCTGTAACGGGCCAGAGCCCGGCAGTAAACCATGTGCCATGGCCGTGAAGATCCGTTGACGGGAAGATTGGAGGAAAGACACCGCCTTCGGCAGAAAGGCCCTCACACCGTTTCACCACCGAGAAGGGGCCGTTTCCCTTTCCTCCTCAAGATGGTTGTAAACAGCATGCTGGCCTAGTACAATTGAATCAATTCTGCTACAGCCCTTCACACGAGGGATCCTCAAGAATTAGTCTTGGAATCAACACCTGATTAGCGGCGCCCTCTTCTTCCCTGACGATCAAGTCCTTCTACCTTGTACAAGTAGATCTCGTTACAGGTAGCGAATAGCTATCTGCACAGATTGCTTTAATAGTAGTAACCTATTCGCGATTTCCTAGCTGTAGAATACTTCGCCGACTATAGTATTCCGCTCTGGTAATTACCTTCTGCGACGATATAAGGCCTATCGCGAATCTATTCTTATCGAAGTTATAGATATCCTCCGATTAGATACTCTTCTTATCGATAATACGTTATACGGTCGCAAACTACTCTCATAGCGATTTTGGGTCTTCGTTTAGGGCGCACTAGTAGTCGTAGCGTCTCGAGAAGCGCGAGCGGAGCTTATCACGACGATTAATAAAGGTTGATAGCCAATCCATGCCTACTATAGTCGGAGGGGTCTCGCCTAGGCCTCTGCATGGTGCGGTCTTGGTCCTCAGTTCGAGGACCGCGGACCGGACCGCACGGTCTTGCGGTCTCAAATTTGAAGGTTAAGACCGCGCCATAGTGAACCGCGGTCCCTTGCGGTCTTCACCACGGTGAACCGCAATTGCATAATTCTGCTAAGATCTTCCCTCTTCGGTTGTGCAAATTGATGATTCATCCCTTTTAATTACTGTTATTAAACACTGTTTTGCTCCTTACTCCAACATTTGCGGTATTTCAGTATTAACTACTATGAAAATAGATGAAATATACGAAAATTTACTATTTAGCCCTGCTAGTATAAGTATATTTTTTTGTTCTCTCAAGGAGGTATAATAGTATTGGTTGTTGGCTAGGTGTATGGGGTAAGAAACATATATATTAATATTAGTACCTTATCCCATCTTTACTGAGATTTCTTCACTAGATATACATAACCCCTTGTATGTATCTAAAATAGGTATTAAGGGTATCATTGGAGAGCTTAGATACTGTAGTTAAATGTTTACCTGGAAATTCTACATTCTGCTACTAATATATACTAATAATCTCGGCAGGAAATTGGCTTTCTCCTATATGGAGGGTGGACTTAGGAAAGAAAAGGCGGAATATAGTGATGTGGGCCTTCTAGGGGTCCTTTTCGGTCCTGTACGGGCCTCTTTGCGGCGGTCCACTGCGGTCCACTGCGGTCCTCTTCGGTCTTCTGCGGTCTTTGCGGCCCTAATCCTGTCGGATCGCAGTAGAGTGGGTCCTATTGCCTAATCACGATTAGAATTGAATTTGATCTATCTAAATTGTGCTTCTCGCTCTCTCCTAGACAAAATCGTCTACTTATACTCTTACTAAGAGCTAAAAATATTTTAGAAGGTATCTCCTCTACCCCTACCCCTACCCCGTATCCTATCCTATACTCATTTCGTCAAAATGTTCCAGAGTCAGGCCTCCTCTCAGTTCTCCGAGCACTATCCCTCATCGGCTTTTGAGGATAATCCGCGAGATACCCTCTCCTTCTTCACTTCTGATGGGCTATTCAACGTCGACGGGCGCGAAACGCCAATTTCCACTCCTGACGTGAGCCTACTCCGACCGGTGATTCCTCCTGCTTTCCCAGGAACACTCGAACGCGTTGGTCCTCCTAAAAGGAAGGACTATATCCTCTGGACTGAAATGGCAAATAAGGATTTTATCGTTTAGTGGCTAAAGACAGAGTATGGAAGTAAGATGAAACGGAATATCTTCGAGGGTAAACCTAGACTTCCGCACAACCCAACATAACCCGGACCCGACCCGGACCCAACCCGGGCTGGGTTGGGTTTTGGGTCGAAGACTCCGACCCAGCGTTGGGTCTGGGTTACGGTTGGGTGACCCAGCCTGGGTCCGGGGCCCCAACTTGAGTTACAAACAGTGCAAACATAAATTATGCAAAAATACATATGTCCTAGAGTCGTTTTCACTATATTATCCGTAGTAATATTAGTATCTAAATTATATTACATAGTCATAATACTATAATCATTTATTATACTAGCTAAAATGTGTAAAAAAGTAATATTATCAATGTCAAGTAAAGTACGTGGTATAGTTACAGAAAAGGTGGTGCATCTACATGCGGAGAAATATATATCTTCGACCCAAGTTGGGTTATGCGGAAGTCTATGTATAGGTGCTGATATCCCCTTAAGGCCTAAAAAGTGCGGCCTAAAGAGCGGGTAAGGATAAACTATTCGAGTACATTTAGCTGGCATCTCACTTGATACGGAATAACAAGGATCTTTTTGCAGGAATCGGCAATGAAGAATGAGGGCATGAACCTTAAAATATGCGGCATCCAATGCGGTGGATATCTACACAAGCTTCAAGTGGGATAATGAAGGTCGTTTTCGGATGAGTGACCATGTAATCGGCATTTTGAATATATTTCTGCAGGGTTCCTTGATTCTACCAGTACACTTTGCCATCAACCCGCTCAAAACTGCCGTACTGTCAGAGACCACCAGGACCAAAGCCAGGTTGCCTCTGTAAATACCTCGCAGACTTCCGCTCTCCAAGTAACTCCTAGCTAATGATCAATGCAGGTTGTGTCAGCGATTTGCCTCGTGCACAGATCCCGTTCCTTACAAGGGACTTAAATACCCAGACAGGTAAGGTACGTCCTTATCCTTTCCATGAAGTCCCTTAGAATGATCGCATGATATCTGACCGCAAAGCCTAAAGCACCCCGAAGCGTATTCCGTCAAACAGAGTGACAGCGAGAGAGGCAAGAGTATTGTCTCTATTTCACAGGAACTTTGCTGACTATTTTCTTTATTGTGTACCTTCCTCACAGTGAAATGACACAACATCATTGTCCTTCGAAGTATGCGGCTGCAGTTGAGATAGCGAACTCGCTATGGTGACTGTACTTGCAGAGGATTTTGAGGGTGGCCGAATTTATCAGTGTACTGACAAGGCATATGTAGTTACCATCGAATCGGCATATGTGTTGGAAGTGGAGACTAAAAACCAATCGTGGCCAAAGATTGTCTATCCCAGAGGCACAAATACTCTGGAGCCAAGGAGTAAGCTGGATCCCCTTCGCGGTCGCCCATTCCTCTCGCTAGCTAGTGGGCACCTTACTAGCTTGACTTCAATTTGCAAAACGATTCGACTAGCGCTACCAAATACTTCTTTCAACTAGGAATAGAGCAAACATTTGCCGAATTACGACATCAGCTTTGAAGAACAACGAAGGCTCCGAGAAGTGCCGAGCGCCACTATGGAGAGGCTGGTGGAGAGGCCGAATGCCGACCACAGCCCCACACTCTGGTTGCCCTTTCGAGCGCCCCTACATCTCTGTCTCAAGCGATCCGAGTTGAGACGGATGCGACCCTCACGACTCAGTGCGAGGCGACCGACCCAGTGAACCGACTTTGCCCCTAGCGCAGTCTCTGTGAAGCCTGAGAAAATCCAATTTGGTGTGTGCTGTGGCGCCTTTTCTCGGCGAAAGGATATTATGTCATACTTCGAGATGCTAAAATTAGTTAGCTAACTCACCAGTCGTGGCGGAACCCTTGCGTCATTTCTCGGGAAATACTTCTACCGGACACCGCGATCAGCTGACATCCGCCTCCTGGATAAGGTACCCACCAATTGAGACTTGTCGCGGTTGTCTTCGCTACTGCCCCTGTGACAGATCGATGGCCGACGACTCACCAGATTACAAGGCTCTCTTTCTGCAAGAGAAGGAGAGACGCAAGAAGGAAGAAGAGCGGAGAAAACACGCGGAAAATGAAGGACGACGCGAGAAAGAGAGGAGGGAGCAGGCCGAATCACAACGAAACCAGATTGAAGAGCGCACCCGCCGGACAACTTTCCTGGATTTTCTACGCCACTGCCACAGCCTACTCTCCCGACCGTTGAAAGTCGCAACGCCGTCTCGCTCGACCACCGGGACGATACCACTTCCTAAGGGTAAACATTGCCCGACACGACTGCGTCCATGGACGGATTGTGTCCGTCAACAACAAGCCATCTACGACAGGGTATGCACCTACCTACAATCTACTGATGAATCCCGAGCACACCTCTTCCCTCCTGTGATTGCCCTTGAAGAGCTTGCTAGGCGTTTCGCTCTTCGACCCATCAGCAGTGAACAGGGCATCGAAACATACGAGCGGATCGCCGTGGAAGATCATGTGCGCGATATCATTTCGGAGCTGTGCAAGATCCCGGCTGCTCGAGAGGAGTTTATGCTTGGCGATGGTGTTTGGTTCGACAACCACACCAACGCGTTGACCGAAAGCCAGGTTGAATTAGACGCAAACCATCCTCCCATTTTACGCCGTCCGCGGCCCGATCAATTTTGCATTCACCGTGTGGACGGCAGCACCAATTCTCTCCTCCTCACCGTTGAATATAAGCCACCGCATAAGCTCTCCGTGGAGACCCTCCGGGCAGGACTGCGACCGATGGAATTGTGGCAAGAGATGGTCAAATGCAACACAGTGCCTACGGACCCTGTGGAGAAACTTAGATACAATGCGGAGCGGCTGGTTGACTCAGCTATGGTCCAGGCATATGATGTTATGATTGAAGAAGGTCGTGCAGACGCTATTTTGACGAACGGACTTGCTCGAGTCCTCCTCCACGTGCCATATGATGACCCGACCACCTTGCTATATCACTTTTGTGAACCCAACGCCGAGATCGATGAAGCAGATTTGCAGGATCTGCGGCAACCGAAAACTTCCATCGCCAGGGTGTTGTGCCATTGCTTACGAAGTTTTCGTTCTCCCACGCGTGACCAAGAGTGGCGGAATTCTGCGCGAATGCAACTTCATGTTTGGGAAACTAGCTTCGACCATGCTCGCTCTTTGATTCCAGGGGAAGAGCTACGGAAAACTCCTCCGCACTCCGAAAATACCTCAAGTCCCGAGCTGATTTCCTCAGACTACCAACCGTCGTCTTCTCCACTCGAATCACCCACAGCAAATGGTCGCCGAGTGCCCACAAGATCTCAAGCACGATGTACGCTACTCAGTCCCCAACATCGTTCGCAGTCACCAGACTCATCCGGCTCCGACTCAAACCAAGCGACGGGGCGCAAACGCGGCTTCAGTCAAGTCACTTCATCTCCGTCTGCCCAACGAGCAGCCCGTCAACGCGAGCCTGGTAATAATCAACACAACCAGTCCCGCCACCGTGATGCACAATTTTGCACCCAGCGTTGTTTACTTGGACTGCAGTCCGGCGGTGCCCTTGACGATCGCTGTCCAAATGTGATGCTCCATCGTCGAAGCAAGGACGATCTCCAACATCAGATTACTTCGGAAGATTTGGTGCGTTTACTCAAAGCACAACTGGACGGAAACATTGACCGATGCACACCCCTTGGAGGTTGCGGGGCGTATGGCGCACCCTTCAAACTTAGTTGTATCACATATGGCTACACTGTTGTCGGAAAAGGAACCACATCTGGGCTGTGGAAAGAAGTCTCCCGCGAGAAGGAGGTATACCGAATTCTGCAGAAGGCGCAAGGGTCCGCTGTGCCTGTTTTCTTGGGTACCATCGACTTGGCGAAAATTTATTTCCTTCACGGGGCTGGAGGTATTCGCCATATGCTCGTGATGGGCTGGGGGGGAGAAAGTATGGCATCGATGGAGCTGACGCCTGAGCTTCTGCGGAGGATTCACCAATCGAACAAGGAAATCAGAGCTTTGGGGATCATCCACGAAGATCTTCGGCGCGACAATGTTCTTTGGAATGAAGAGCTTGGGCGGGCGATGATTATCGATTTTCACCGCTGCACATTGAAACGTCGACCGACTTTGCAGCGGCCGCGTGCCTCAAAACGACGACTACGTCAACCAGAGATAGTTGGTGCAAAAAGGCTTCGTGTGACGTGAAGACGGGTGCTCATTTATTGGATTAGCAATCCAGTCATGCATGATATTGAAGCATGAAGTATTCCCGGCCCGCATCCGCATGAATTAGTCAGGATTTCAATCTATTATTCTTGATGCCCGCTTCTTCGCTGCATCTACTGGCCTCAGGTGATATACGATTCTATAGGTGTTGACAATGACGGATTGATCACCCAATTCTGGCTCTCGGACTTGACCTTATGTGGTGCTATGAATGATATGAAAACATTGATTCAACTATAAAGCTTCAGAACCGATATTATGGACTGTCGTGTACGAACTGAAAATATTACGATAAGCGCCCACCGCTCGACTACCTGATCAACGAGATTATTCACATGACTTTCCCAGCTCCCCCGTATAGTTCTCACGTTTCATTGTCACCGACCGCATACTTCTTCCTTTCCTTCTCTCCTCTCAATACTTTGCTTTCGCCACCCAGCTCTCCACCCCAGAAACAGCATTATAGGGCGACTTCTTGCGCTCTAAAAGAAATGATAGAACTTCTGCCGGGCTGAAAACTTGCTCGGGCATCGTGCTGGCAAAATCACGAGCAAGCCCCTCAACCGTCTCCTGGTCAAATTCCTCGTTACATTGCTTTTGGGTCGGCAACTGCTTGAAAACCGTGTGGAAGAGCTGAGTCGAGATGTTCTGATCGGCAAGTTTGAAATGAACTTTCTTGTCTGAACGGCCAGGCCGAATCAGTGCTTCGTCCAGATGCCTGATGTGATTCGTGGCCATGATGAGTACCCGGCCCTCTTGGGATGAGACACCATCAAGCACAGTTAAAAGTCCGGATAGGGTGACTGCGGACTTTGACTCGTTTTCTTGGTCTGTGTCGACGCTGCCCCGGCGCCCCGCCCCAGCAGTATCCACGTCCTAAGAGAACAATACAACGTGGCGGAAGCTCAGCAAAGAGCCTCATTAATGTGGTGTCTGAAATGATGTTGACAATGACGGATTGATCATCCAATTCTGGCCCTCAGACTTGACTTTACGTGATACCATAAATGATATGAAAAAAATGTTTCAACTATGAAGCTTCAGGGCCGATATTATGAACTGTCGTGTACGAACCGAAAATGTTGCGATAAACGCCCACCGCTCGACAACCTTGTTGAACGAGATTATCCACATGACTTTCCCAGGTATGCTGTCAGACATACATTCCATCAGCAGGCCCCTGTCTGCCGAACTCCTTCGAAAATTTCAGATTCGATTCCGCAGCTAACTCCAGGTATTTATAGCTCACTTGGCTGGCATTCGCCTCGGCGAGAGCATGTGCAATTGCTGCGATGTTTTTGATCTATTCCATGTTGGTCAGTCAGCAAGCGAGAAGTACACAGCTGCGCTCTGGAACCCACCTCTCGTCCGTTGAGCTCTAAAGACTCCAATCGTCGGAGGTCGTGCTTCTCGATTATAGCAGGTCCTTGGACTGTACGTGCCCTCTTCAGAAAAGTTGACCAGAGACCCCTGCGGAATTCCCTGCTCAAGTCTTTATACTTGACGATTAAATGAATCCGACTAAGGATTGCATCATCGAACTGAATACCCCGATTAGAAGTCAAGAATAAGATTTCCTGGTAATATTCCAGCTTTCTGAGAAACAGGGTCACCAGGCGGTTGTGAGCATCGTGGTAAGACGTGCGCTGCTCCATGAACGCATCTGCCTCATCCAAAAGGAGCACAGCTTTGAAGTGTTTAGCGATCTTGAATACAATTTCAAGTTGTTGCTCAAGCGCATTGGAATCTCCGTGGTCGACAACGAGCTCGCCTGCGGATATCTGAGAAAATTAGTGAGGCCAGAATCCGCGCTACGACAGGCTCGTACCGAATAGAGAGGCAGCTGGAAATATTCCGAGGTTGCTTCAACTGTGAACGTCTTTCCGACGCCGGGTGGGCCACTAGCACGGGTTAGGACGGAAGCTTCGATATAGGACATAAATAATTTGCCGACATACTCCAGAAGAATGTTGACTCCTAGGCCTTTTCCATCAATTACATCGTCAAAGGGTACTGTCGGTATCAGACCCAAGCGGGCTTTTGCCATTGACAAGAGGAGTGTCTTGTTCTCTGGCGGAATTTGCAGGCAGTCAAATGATTCAGGTGACCAGTTCACGTCCCTAAGAGCACTAACTGCGCACTCCACTGGAATCACATCAGCAGATTCTCAAACCATTCTCAATCGTGTCTCGTACAGAACATTTTCTCCTTGAAGCTGAAACAATAAACTGTTGGACAGGCAATTAACAAATCGGCCTCGCTCAGCTTCTGTGCATCCACACCGTCCCCTCGCATTCTCTCCTTCTCTCGCTCGCGATCCTCCATGAGCATCGCCCCTATGTCAATAACGCAATGCCATTCTTGTCTTTTACCCCTAAATCGCGGAGTGACGGTCGGGAGTAGTTTGGCTGCATCTCATGGAAAAATGCGGCGTCCACTGCCACTCGGCTGTTGATGTTGATTTTGAAAATCTTCCCCTTATTCACATAGAATGCACTGCCTTTACAGTGCTGAATATGCGAGCCAGCTAAATCCCGAAATTTTTGACCTCTTTCGACTAGGTCTTTTCGGACCTGCTCGTGACTCGGATGGTGGCAGAGAGGGTAAGCTTCAAGAGTCGCGATCGGCTTTGACCCCCGGAACTTTGGCACACGCAGAAAAGTACGGGCCTCGCCGAACTTAACTCCGTCATAATCAAGAAATCGGCATTCGAGATTAAAACACGAATTGTTCAAGGAAGAGACTCTGATGGCTATAGGTGAATTTATCCTGAAACATCGAAGAGGAGTGCCCATTGAGCTATGTGATCCGAAAGCTGGGGCGTTCAATGTTTCCTTCAGAATGAGGTTTGAGGACGGCGGTTCTGCAATCATTCGATTTCCCAAACCCGGTGCTACAATGTTTCCCGATGAGAAGGTGCGCAATGAAGTCGATATAATTAGGTATATTCAACAGCATACGATGATTCCTGTACCATTTATCCTGCACTGGGGCACCAAAGATCAAAATTCTCTCGCCCTTGGTCCATTCATCATCATGGAATACATTGACCATGTAATGGACCTGAGCGACGCCCTTAACACCCCTGGATTTGGGATTAAGGATCGTCCGATTCTCGACCCACATGTTGATGACACCAAGCTTGAACTGCTATACGGGCAGTTTGCGGATATTTTGCTTCAGTTGTCCACGCTACGGCTGCCTAGGATAGGATCATTGGTCCAGATTGACGATTTCACTTGGGAGGTGGCGCAAAGACCACTACCCTATAGCGCAAACGAACTCGTCCGTCTAGGGACTCTACCACGCTCGAAGTTGCCAAGAGTGAACGAAACTTTTCAATCTGCGTCATCCTACTTCAATACACTGGCCGATCTCCACCTCGAGCATCTCACACACCAACAGAACGATGCCGTCGATTCCGCGGATGACTGTCGACGAAAGTATATTGCAAGATTGTTATTCCGCAAGCTCGCTAAGGACGGTCGATTCACGACTTCGTCCACAAATCTCGGTCCATTTAACATCTGGTGTGACGATCTTTGGCCCTCTAGCGTCTTGATCAACGAACATCTTCAAATCGTAGGGGTTGTGGACTGGGAGTTCACTTATGCTGCACCAGTGGAGTTCTCCCACGCCCCGCCGTGGTGGCTGCTTCTTGAGCAGCCAGAGTATTGGCCGGATGGGATGGAAGCGTGGACGAAGCTGTATGAATCACGCCTTCAGACGTTCTTGAAAATGCTACACGAACAGGAGGACGTGGCCATAGACCGCGGTAGACTGAACGATGAACAAAGGCTGTCTAGGCCAATGCAACAAAGCTGGGAGAGTGGTGATTTTTGGGTCACCTATGCAGCGAGGAAGAACTTCGCGTTCGATGCTGTATTCTGGACAAAGCTTGATGGCCGATTCTTTGGGCCCGGAATGAGCACCGAAGACGACCGGTGGAAAGAACGGATTGACCTTCTTACCAAAGATGAAAGAGAAAACATGGAGAAGGTGATCGAGAAGAAACTGGAAGAGATGAGAACAAGGGTTCTAGCCTGGGAGCCTGATGAGGTGGATCTGAAAATCTTGAAATAGTACCCTGAGATGGGAGTTTGCGAAAGGGCGCGGTTTTGAGAAGGCCACCTATTTCCTTTCACTTTTTGAATTCGTGTCCGTTAACTCTGTTAATTACTTTTGTAATCTTTTATGTAGTCTCTATATAGCAGGCTTATGTAGATATATGGATATCTGGCTACACTGGAGGCATGCCCCTTGATTCCATTACGGACTAGAGCTTATTTGCATCAGTTGTGGAGGTCGAGTTGATCAAGATATTAGAACCGGGGCCGGGGGAGGTGGTAAAAGTTGCTGCATAGTTGACAAGGATGGCAGTTTCTTAACTCTAGAACTCCCCTTCTTCCTGTTCGGATCAAGACCTTGGCTGATTTGCCACTCTATTTTGGGACAGGGTGAACTATCGTAGAATTTTGCGTTAAGGGCAATGAGGTCCCTATAGTTCGCCGTACTATATCCCAACCGATTGGCGGCATCTTCTGCAATCTTCTCAAACCGGAGTGAGGAATTAACCCAGTTACCTCTATAAGTTTGTCCCTGGGCTCCAATAGTAATATACACATGTGCCTGTCAACTTCTGTCGAAGAATTTCGCAAATTTCTTACCGTCGAGGAAGCAAAGCAAATCTGCCACCAATTTCACGATGGTCAGTGGCAACATGGATGTCAGGTCATGTGGAGCGGAATACCCCGTCAACTTGTACAGAGTTGGGCCGACAAACACGGAATGCAGACATTAACTACATCTATGGGACCTCTGATGGTTCCTAAGCACCCAGATTGTTTGCGATTCCAGAAAAAGAAAAAGCAATGGAGTAGGTATATGAAAGGTGCATCTGCTATGTACGCCTATCACATTGCCCAAGATGAGGGTATTGTCACCGTCCTATCTCCACCACCCCCTGATAGATTCAATCCATTCGGTGGATCAAACTACCAAACCGTCGAGGAGCCGATCTTGAAGGGGAAACTGGGGCCCAGAGTTACAAGGATTGAAATGGTGCATCCGACTATAGTTGCCGCTGAAGACTTTCGCTATCAAATATGGCCGAACGATGAAAGTCATACTTGGTATGCACATTTTGGGCACCCCCAGGCGGAGACACACTGGCGACATGCGGCCGCAAAATTATCTTTGCTGTAGATTATCTTGGGGATGGAATACTTACCAAAAGATGATTTCTCTACTTGTTGGGAGTGAACACCGGCTGCTGCTGGTCAATGAGCTCTTCATCGAGTAGAACGATCTTGGTCATTTCACAGACAAGGTGCGACAAGGCCAGGTTTCGAAAATGATTCATTTTGCTGTCTACGGCACAAATAATACAAAAGCGCTGAGTTCTTCATACTTTAGACCCCGTAGGCACAGGAAGGAAGTTGGTGAAGCCTAATAATCTAAGGCGCATTAGCGAGTTACACACCTAGCGAGATATTGAACTGCCATTGCATAATTGGAACCGCTCTCGCCATACACCGTGTCTATGACTCTTAGGCTGCTAATGGAGGTCAGTTTGACTTCTCGAGACCACAAAATGACGTCACCTCTCTGTGGCTTAGACCGACGCCCAGAGTTTAGTTCCTTTCCATGTAGTAGTAGGCTTTACAGAGATATAGATAGTTACAGGTCGATATTGTCGACTTACATACAAACATATCAAATATCAACCACGACCGGTATTTTATCAGCTTCCCTCAGTCTGGTCGTCTCTGCTTCTCGTGCCAAGTTTACTGCAGAACATAGTTCTAGGCTCGAGATTCACGGTACCCCACGTTCGCAATACATCAGAGGAAGCAAGGTAGGCCCAGTTTTTACGTATTCAGAGGATAATTGGACGCTGAGAAAGTCTAGAAGCCTTTCATCGACCAGGTAACTAGTCACTATTAGGTCACTGTTGAAAATTTGACGCATTTCAAAAATAATAGCAAGTGACTAGTTCGACCGGGAATGTACAGTGCCGCCCGTTATTGCCTTCCATATCTGGAGACAATAAGATGCTCTTTCAAACCCTAAACACGTGATGGGATGAACCCAATATGGAATCGCGTAAATTACGCGTTATGACTATACGTAGTACTGGTACCTGATTTTGTACCCCTAGTTGTACCGATACAAGTCGCTGTAGGCAGGAGACGACTAGAAGGTTCTATGTAAACTAAACAAACCAGCGACCGTTAACAATCCAGCAACTTTCCTCTCCCATCCCTCAGCTGCCTCACTGCAGAGGGTTTGATGCTGCCTTTAGTGTCCATCTCTGGTCAAGTTGGTAGGCAAGGCTTGACAGTAAGATTTGTTTTGTTTCGTGATTACTATTGCTTATCGCTATGTGGCGAATTGCGATGTTCATTGGGCATCAGGCACTCCTGGCTAACCTTTCCCGGAGAACAGCTCCAGGCTACCCTTCCTTTGGACATATTCTCGATGACCCAAGCCCTTTTGATGACGATCCGGATCAACCTTGGATAATCGGACCTATGGGAAGAAATAGTTGTATTTCTTACGCCAAGGTCTGAATTGCTACACACTGCGTAAAAAGGGAGAAGTCTTTTGCGTCGAGGCGTCTCATTGAATCTGGCTTGGGCCACAATTATTGAGATTACGATTGTTGGCATATCAGCTGATTGAATTTATCTGCGTTACCTCAACTATAGAATGTGCCATCTAAATCTACAGCAAGGAAGCATTGCCTAGAACCTTCCGGACTCGTATATATTTTATAACATACTTAGCTCTTGGTTTAACACCTTTTCAATGTCCCGCAATCGTTCCCCTGATGAGTATTTCCTCCGTACCTGAATTGCCCATTTCAAGTCCCTTGCCAGACCCTTTCATGTCACAATTTGCTCTTCAAATGTTGGAAGGCTCTCTCATCTTATGTAAGAACCTTCGTTTGTGTATTTGGCTCGATGTTTGACGGGAAGTCCCATGACTTGGTGGTGAGATTATAGAGAGGGTCAGCTGGAGGGGACCGTTTGTTGAAAGAAATATCTTTTCCACTTAGTTGCTTGGCTTCGACATCCGGGCGTTGTTTCACACATTGAAGAGAAGACGCAGAAATGTGAGGGCTTTTAAGGTCAATACGTGGTGAGATGGCCAGCGATATATTTTTAGGCATATGCCACACCTTGGCTGCCACTGGCTTGTGTTTGACTTCGGTGCGAGTCGTTTTGACCTTCTGCGCGAACTCGGACTTGGTCAATAAGTCGCTTTCGAAGTCCTTCACCGATATCTCTTTGAAGTCGTTACTTTGCGATTGTTCCGTTTGCTCCACTTTAACGACATATTCCGCTTCAGACACTTTGGGAGGCTTGGCTCTAGGAAGGAGCCTGGTGATTTCCTTGCCAGTTTCTGGTACCGGTAATTGGCCAACACCTTTCTCGGCAGCGATCGTTTTGTTGATCACAATCTCCCTAAAACGACTCAATAGCTTTTGAGCAGTGACCTCCTTCGTCTCGCGATATTTTCCCTTTATCACGTCTTTCCACTGGTCCTTCAAGTGGCCTTGGAGATCATAAGGCTTGGCTGATTGTACAAATCCAGCCCAGTCCCTTACAGTCCGCTTAGCAAGTTCTTTGCTAGCCTCAAACCACTCTTTATGGCTCTTCCCGCACCACGGGGCTTTGCACCTTCGCTCTCGGCGCCATTCCTTGATTAGTTCATAATGTGTAAGGGTCTCGACACGATGAGCGTGAGGAATATCATTCAGGCTGAATAATAAGTTTGGCTCATAACCGCAGTTTGACCAGTCTACTAGTCGATCCGAAACTGTCTTTGCTGTCCAGCCAATCTTTACATGGCCAGGGGAAGATTCGCGATCAAAAATATAAAGTGATCCTGTCTCAAAATCTCGCTTTTTGAGAGGTGTGAGCATCTTTTGATACACTGAATCGCCGGGAGAAGGCTCTGCAATGTGACGACGAAACTCGGATAAAGCAGGCTGAGTGACTGCAAAGGGCTGGCGGTGGGCGAGATTTTCAGAGCTGTTTATACGGCGGGTCCGAAGGTTGTAACCTTTTTGGTCTTCAAGTCCGTTGGATATGAGGCCGGAAGTGCTTGAGGAGGTTGGTAGATGACAGGTGTATTCATCTGACGCCTTGAATACGGATAGTTTCCCAGTAGCATCAGAAGCAGCTGCGGCGGGGGCTCGGTCGCGAGCGAGCCTATGGTAACTATTAACCGTGGGCTCCAAAGAAAAATAATTGATGTTTGTCACTCACCTGACAGATTTTGCTTTATTTAATGACAAGACCGGTTGTGCTCGAATCTCGTTGAGCCATCTCTGGGCCAGTGGTGTCAAAAGTTGCAAATCTTCTATCTTGTCACGATGCTGAGCACGTTCCCATAAACAGCAATTGCATTGGGCGTACTCGCTTAGTATTTTGATCTTAATATTTTCAACTGGCGTCGCCTTGAGTAAATGCTGAAGTTCGACTGCGCGTTGATTGTCTTGATCCCGGCAATTGCTTTTGCACCTTGCGCCTTTCTGTGTGAAGAAAATGCATTGCTTCTGAGTCGATGGGTCAAGGTCATTGAATGATATAAAAAAAGATATGTCAGGATTGAAGACCATGGTGAAGGAAACTGGGCTGGTCAGTCTTTCAAATGTTACTCGTTTCGCAGAGTCGAATAAGAAGAGGTGCGGAGCAGCTCACCTGAATGTGAATGAGGGGTAGGCCACATGGGCGTTTCTTGTGAGTTACAATACCAAGAGTAACAGGAATGTTCTGGTAATTTTTTTTCGAATGCTTCCTAGAAATCTTCCTAGAAACTTTGCATGGCTTTGAAGCAGTAGGACCTTCCCCATGGGTGGTAAACATCATCGTTATTTATTTGGGATACATGACGATGCGGTATGTTACGATGGATATAGACAGTGAAATAGCCATCCCAATGTAAATTTATTGGTTCGCCGTGGGAAAAAGTCAGGAAAATGCATGATTGGAATTGGAGTAGTCACCGATTGTAAGAAGAAGGTACTACAGGCTGTCTAGCGAGAGGCCACGATAACTTCCAGGATGACAGGGAGAAGAAGTTGACGAGGCTCCTACCCAAGGGCCCGTGGGTAGTGTGCTATGAGCAAGGTCCATTGCCTGCTGTACAAGTGTCAGGTTTACAGAGTAAGTGCAGGTCAGCTCTCTGTCTTAATGGCCAATAAGAGTCTGCAGTATGTGAAGGCTGTGGTACGAAATAGGCAGGTGCCAAGAGGGAAGGACTTGTCAGGAACCCGTCATGTGCACGGTTCATCTGTGCCCCTCCTCACCTGTGAGTTGCAACCGGAACATCATTTATTTTTTGGCATCATTGACCCTTCACCATACAGGTTTCAACCACTCTCGCAATTCAAGAATGACCGGAGGACCTGAAGCAAACCGTACGCACTTTGTAACCAAGTAGGTGGCTGAATGTCTCTGATAAGGACTCATCTCACATCTGAATGCTTCATTCTCTAGTATCCTTCCCCTCTATCACGGGCCGCTTGTCAACATTCGAATCGAGCCTAGCAATTTAGAATATGCTATTTCCAAGGGCCTCCTCTCCGCGAAATCACCAGTTTTCTCAAAGATGTTTGAAGGCAACTTTCTAGAATCCCAGCAGCAGACAGCGATTCTAGAAGAAGAGGAATCCATTGTGTCAGTACGGAGCCTTGAAGCACTTTTTCAATGGCTTTATCTCCGCGTTATCAAATTTGATATAGAAGATGCTGAGGAGCATATGTCGGCTGCCATGGAGCTGGTGAGGCTTGGAGACAAGTACGATATTGTCGGATTGGACCATGAAATGGCCCAATATATTAAGGGCGTACTGCTTGCCAATCCTCATCCAAGGACCAACCAATTTCACCGCCATATTGACAACAATACCTACTGCATTACACGTGATCATATTTTCTCAGCAACTCGCTTGCCTCGAGATCATCCAGTGCGATGTATTTTGGCTGCTGCGTCAGTCGAAGGGTACCTTCGGAGCGAAACGCACAAGTTTGCTGAGGAAACCCAGCACAATCCTATTTTCGGTGCTGATGTGCTCCGAGAGGTGAGGTTGGCACTGAACAGGATCAAACCTGTTCGAGGCGCGACCTTTGAAGATCCGATTACTGGAGTAAGATCAGAGCTGGACTCAGTCGGACTATTTTGGGATTAATTGTGCTGTTGTAAAGCAAGCCATGATCGTCGAAACGTTTGATTTTTGTTGGTCTAATCTTCTATTTATCGAACGCTGAGAGAGCGACCTTGAGCTTATTGTGTTCGATTGTGGGCACAAGTACGGATTCGGGTCTCGCATCCTTGGGCTAGGAATCTCAGCCACAGCTGTATGGGCTGGCGGGCGATGTAGGCAGGGCCATATAACTGTCTCGGGAGTGAATCCGTTCATCCATCGCGGTTCGAATGGGAACTCCAGGTCAGAGGGTGTGAAAGAGCGACCCCATGGTGAGTGGGATAGTTATTTTTGGATATGGATCAGGGGTTATTTTTGGACATGGACATGTAGCAGTACATGACTGTGCAGTTTTATACTTTCATGCTTGTTACCGTGTAAAACTGGAACAAGTCTTTAATTACGGACCTTTTCATATACGGTTTAGCGCATCATGTGATTAGGGTTCGAAAGAGCACCTCTGTGTTACCGGATATGGAAGGCAAAAACCGTCGGCACTGTAAATCTCCTTTCAACGGATACTGACCTTTCTCCGACACAAAGTCACCCCGCCCTGTTTGAAGGAGGGATCAGTACGGAGGACAACGTTCATGAAGGACCCTAGAGCGTATCCACTGCTCATAGAAGGATACATGCTAACAAGCGCAAATAGGAAGCATGTACCACCTAAGTGGCACTGGTGGAGGATTTGATTCGGGAACACAGACCCACCAGGCCAATAGATATATTTTCCGATTTCAAGTAACTATGAGCGCGTATTATTCTAAGGGAAATAGCTCAATAAGACCCAAACCGCTCGGCAATAACGAGGAACAAGGTTATCAACATTAGTTTTCCGAGTATACTGCTGCTCAATGTACATTTCCTGCTTGTCGAACCTTGCGAAAACTCTTATCCAATTTTGCAGCTCACCCCGAGTGCTTATAGCTCACTTGGCTAATAGCAACATGCGATTTAGGCAATGTTTTTGATCATGTTCATATAAGTCAGCAAGCGACAAGTGCAAAGCGGATCTCTGAACCCACTCTTCGTTCATTGAGAGCTTAAGACTCCAGTCGGAGATCGTGCCCCTCAATCATGATATGCCCTTGGAGTATAGTGTCTTGGTCAGGAAGTTGATCTCCTTCGAGATTGTCTGCTCGAAAGGTCGAGACACCAAGCATGCCATGATACAATGAGCTTAGCGGGACGAAATGAAAACCTTAGGACTGCAAGAATTGTCTTGCTGCAAGAGAAATACCTCTTTAATTATCGGGGATCTTAAAAAGCTTTCTATATAGAACATTTGATGTATAGGGATATCCCTAGCACACTGACCCTGATTAGTTCGTTACCTCTAGTCGACTGACCACCATTTAACTGAAGTTCACGTTACGATACCATGCCCCTCAAGGGGCCCCGTCACGGTCGGGTAACCGAACAAGAATCACTAGCATGTCGCCGAAAGAGCGTGAGTTCCGTGGGCTTTCCATCGCAAAAACTGCAAGCAATATAATGGCGTCATGCAATGTTCTGTAGATACTTTCGCCTGGTTGAAATGCTTTATATAGCTCTTTACGGTAAAATTGGTGTGGGCGTTTAAGAGAGCAAGCTGTGGGTAAAACCTGTCCAGATTTTTGGGTTCTGCCTTGAGATACCGACCTGGAAGTTCCCATGTATGGGAAAGCCAGTGTTCATTATCGGAATTTCTCACCACCCTACCTCCTAGCGCCTCTGGCAGTTCCTCCGACTTCTAAAATCGAGGAGTACAATGATGAGCCTCCGTACTCCTACAACACGACGCCACCTCTGCCACCTCTGACTCCAATGAGTGATACCCCCTTTTAGGCGTCCTTTGTAGTCATCCAAATTATCTTTGTGTGTCTTTACTAATCAATGGCCTCACTACCAGGGGCCTGCCTACTTTAGGACGCTGTATGAAATCACTTACCTACTGTCCTTCCTGAATCCTGGCTGTGATATACTCTTTACAAGTTCAGAGAGCTGCCACTACTTCAGTCCTGCACACCAGAGGTTACAATGGGGACATTGAGAGTTTCTGAAAATGAAGGTGTCTGGCCTCTCACGAGCACTTCTATATGGCTTACCAAGGACATTCCCGCAATAGTGCTGAATCACCAACCGCCATCACATCTTTTTTAAGTCTCCCTTGTAACATTCTTTCATAGAGAAATCTGAGATAGAAAGGGCACACGAATAATCAAGCAGAATCAAGTTAGTAATAGTGTATCTTACAACCTGACAGCAAGACCAAAGTCGGCCCCCTGAGATTGATATCGTTTTGTCTTTCCCTGATGTCGTTTTCAGAGCTTCGCCCTCTCTCTGTCTTTTTTCATATGCTCGTTCCCTGCCTCCCCCTTGCTTATTCCCGTCGCTCTCCATAAAATGATAATTACTGCTTAGTGCAACTATTCTGTTCCCCATGCAAACACATCAGGGGCTCAGCAGTCGTGCCTCGGGATTTTCGGAGGTATCCGAGCAAAACTTCTTATCTTTGTATCAGACAAAGTCCGGATAGAGAGGAAAAATGTCAGGACCAACCTTAGAGTTTCAACCACCACCTCTCCGCGCAAGCGACTGGGACTTCCGAAAATACCAAGATCCATTGAGAAATCCTGGCGATTTTTTTTTCGAGATGAAACCCATCGCTTCGGTTACTCTCACGCACCAGTGGGCTGCGCGGCCAGTTCAACTACAATTATCTTGCAAAAATAAGAGGTGTTTCAGAGTCGCTTTTATGATTTTTAGATGCCTCGGGAAGTAAATTTGACTTGGCCGCTGGATACAACATATCATTCATGGGAGTAAATCATGTGTAAAGATAGATACACGCCACCTTGCGAAAATGGCCCAGAGCGTCTACCTCTATCTTTGGACCATGTTGTCAGTTGATGTTATATAAATGGTGTCTTTACCGTCTCAGCACTTATTTCCCTCTCACAGTTGTTATATAGAACATTCAAGCAAATGGATCTTGTAGCGAGATTCCAAAGCCATCTGATGAAGTGCCCAACCAAAACGACGGCTACAGAAATTATGGCCTTGCATTTAGTGAGGGAGGGGGAACTGGGATTTTTCCTCCCTAAGGGCCCACACTGCTCAAGTACCAGAGGGAATACTGCGTCTATGACTGAAAAGATAATCTTCTTCCGTTGTCAGACTTCAATAGGCTAGAACAATTCCTTCGTGTAATGCTTCTGGGGTAACCAGATACCGAGCCCCTATTTTATGGTCTGGAGATAGCCGAGAGACTCCCAAATGCTTTCCTTATAGTTTCTTCGAGCTATGGGTAAAAGTATCTGTTAAAAATTTTTAAACATACCAGATCGACTTGTAGGTGTTGGGTTGGTTAGCCGATGGCTTCCACAGGAGCGGTAGATTTATTTCTTTTCATACAATGATAATAGTGATCCATGACTGACCACAGGAAGCCGCTGTGTCAAGTGCCATGTGGGCGGAATAGAGCCAGGGTAGACACAAATCGAGCAAAGTGAAGGTGAATCCTCAGATTTGACTTACTATCCGCTAGTGTATTATTCCAGTGATTCGGGATGGACATGTGGTTCCCCCCTCTTCCGAAAGGACTAGCACATTAAAGAACGGACATGAGCTCGTTGAGTATCATTTTCCCATTGGTAAACATGCGCACTTTCTCAGCAAGGGCTTCTCGCTCTGTCTTGGTGGAATCAGGCTCCGCAGCAAGAGCGAGAGCCTCGGTATCCAATAGCTGAGACACCTTGACAGGCGAGAATATGTACTCAAGTCCTCGAATAATGTGACGCTCAATCACTTGAACCGCAATGTTTGCAACAAAAACCTTCTCACAGACCTGTTTGAAAGTAAGTAACTCATACATACAATTGAAAGTAGTAAGTTCGTACCTTATAAATTGCCTGAAGGCAGTCGAGCACCAGTTCTGCGCTGTGTTTGTCCATATCTGGATCCATTTTTTCGGAGTAGATCTTCATCGCTAGGTTCACATTCACGCTTGGGTACGTGTGGTCCGAACTACACCCTGGAACGTTCATATGATGCGTTGCATCCTCCAAACAACTTTCCAACTCGACCTTCCGTCTCTCAATCTGGCGTTTTTTGATCGTGTCGGTATAATAGTGATTGTAGTTAATTGGGTAAGAGCTCATCTCCTCTAGGATTTTCTCCATCTCTTCTATCGCAAGTGTGCGCCTGGTAGTCATCTGGTCGTGAATCGTTGGCCACAAGCGAATGTGAATGTCACGGGGGCATTGGATGCTCAACAGACACTCGAGAAAGGAGCAGCAAAGTCCTGTAATTTGCACGATATGTGCAAATGCAAAGAGATGCCACTTAGACGATTGCTCCCAGAACAGTTCAGCAATCACGAGAGGGTTGAAATTCCCCGGAAGCTCCTTTCCTCGCGCTTTAGCAACAGCATCGTTTACCCATCGTATAGCTTCATCGTGATTGACTCTCGTAGGAGGCTGGATGTGGCCGAATGCTCCAAGTTTCTCAGCTGGTCTTGGTGTTTCGCTTGATGTTTCGCCAACGTATTGCTCATTTTCGTGGGCAGTTTGGTGCTCGATCCGGTCAAATCGACTATCATTTACCCCTGAGCTGACAATGTGAAATTTGTGGCCATTGGTGCGAATCTCATTGGAGAAAGCCATATTTCTCGATTGGACGATTGCTCTCAAGCGCCTGATAGATTCCGGGCTGTTGGTTGGAATAGATTGTTGTTCATCACATTTAAAATATTCCCCTTCGTAATAGCCGCTTATTGCCGCCTTGCAGATTTCGTGAAAATTGAGACTGAGTTGCGTCAGAAAATTTCGGCATTCCCCAGCAGTAGTTCGCGCACTTCCTAATACGGCCATCTCGCTTTTTGCTCGCGACAATGCGCCCTCCAAGTCTGTTTGTAACCTAGGCAGCTCTTGGCGGCAATGATCAAACGCAAGTCTGCTTAGACGAACCGCCAGAGCGAGGATGCCCACCCGATCAGATCCCAGCTGCGAAAAGACGGATTCGCGGAAATACTGTTCCTCAGACGCATTCCGCTCGAGAATAGAACAAGCCCTCTCCTCAAAGCTTCTGTTCTTGAGCACATGCCAACCAAGGTCAAACATAATATCCCTATTATTTGTCAGGTTCAAAAAGCTTAGCTCGGTCTCCGAGCCTGGAGGAAGCCGATCGGGCTTGGTGATAATCCCCAAGGTGCGCTCGCCCTTTGGGTCATATTGACGAACCAGATTCAGAATCGGCTGATTGGCGTAGTCGTTCGCTGCAGAGATTACAGCCAGGCATATTGTCCGAGGCGACGAAATGTAGGATTTTGTAATTTCCACACTCAGCTGAACGTCCGCCTGGGTTGCATCTCTAGTCTCTGCCTGGATGATACCAGGAAGATCCACCACCGTGAGCTGCGGCCTGGCTGGCCCCTCTATTTCCAGAACAAGAACGTCCATGGCGAATGCCCGTCGAGCCCCATTGAGATCTTGACTTTCCTCCAATCCCATCGTGCTCATTGCTTTGGACATGATTTCTGGCAAGTTTTGCAGATCAAAGGATAGTCTCAGAAAAGTTGTCCATAGCGGCTCGCTCCTCTGCCGAGCGCCGGCGGCCAGGTATGATACTGATCTTCAGAGACTCTGTCGTTCCACGGCGAAGGATGATTTCAGTGGGAAACCTTGTGCAAAGGTTGTCTTTCCGGGGGAACGGTATCTCCGTCAATGCTTCCAGAACTGAGCTTTTCCCTGCTGATTGATCACCACAAACAACTAGTTGTGGAAGCGAAAGAACGCTGTCAAGCCCACACCTACGTAACTCAGAGACCGTATCAAGAACCTGCCGTTGTTCCGTACTCTGTAGCGCCTCCAGAGCAGCCGCGTTAGGCATGCTAAAACCGCCCATAGCTACCGGATATTTTAGCAAAGAGCCACAGAATCCACTCACGGGCAGACTTACTCCCTCTGACTATGCTAGAGACATTCGAGACATGGACTCTGGCAGCACTCATCCTCGCTATGCAATTGAGGTATTTGATATCTCTTCAAGCTTTCAGCACCGGGTCTTGAAGAGTGTGTGCTACAAACAAGAAAATAAAGGTAGCGCTCCTTGGAATTTGAAGAAGTTATAAAGATATTTCATGAAATATATTTTATTTATAGTAGTTTGTTCCTTCATTCTCAGCAAAAGCGAAAATATGTTATTATCGGAATTCATCCCTTCAGTGAAATTCAACATTCTTATTAATCAAATTCTCTCTCTAACATTCAGCTGACAAAGATATAATACGGACATAATAAATTCCCGCGCCCTTGCAGCTCGAATACGGTACGATCAGATGATGCTGGATTTCTGTTTCGGGAGTCATTAATGGTCATTGAGAGCGTTGCGCTTACTATCGATAAGGGAGAAAGCGATACTGATAAGTGATGGCATGGCAGAGTAAGCGATCAATTTTCAGTTGCTTGTATAGTACCAGATATAGAACTAAGTCAGGAGAAGCAGCAATATGTCAAAAGAATTCCTCTCAACGAAATGAATATATCATCTGTCATTTTGATTATTTCTTTGATCTTTTTTGATATGTCGGGCTTGGTTCATTATAGTTTGTCTCGAAAAAAACTGATTCCTCTAATCCTGTATATGCTATGCTGACAAAAACTTTGTATCAATACAATTAGTTTTTCATTTGAAGGTGTAACTGACTTATTTGACGGAACCTTGCTGATCCTGATCTTGCACAGATAAGGCACAATGATGCAATAAAAGAAAAGCGCTAAGAGTGTCGTTTGGTTTATACGGTCATACACCATTCAGCGATAAATCATTCCATATAGTCATTTGGAGTTTCGCATATAGGATCGGGACGTCTTTCATAACTGGACCAAAGCTAGAAACAAGGATGAATCGGGCACGTAAGGGAGCAGGCAAAGGATGGTGATCAGTGCAATGAACATTTCTACACATCCTCAATGTCATTGCACTCCCAAATGAGCTTTTGCTCCTTCATGCTTCTTTCCTTGGTCGATCACATAATACTGTGGTTTGTTCTGAGCATTACTGGACAACCCGACCATTCCGTCTTCGCTTCACTTTTACGGCGATGTAATGTATCAGGTAAAATGGATGGCTCTGCCAGGTAACTTACTGGTCGTCTTCACCCCTAGACTTAATTTTTGAATTTTCCGAGCATGCCTTGAGCCCGTCGAGATATGAGCATGAGGCTAGGAAGGGCTCTTGTTGTGTTAGCAGGAAAGTGAGTAATCTAAAAGTCATGTTACTTGTTACGCGATAATTACCGACGGAGTTTGCATTATTTACGCATTCAGAGTGCTAAATAACCATACAGTCTCATGGAGATCGGGACGGGGCAGCCTGGTAGTTAGCCAAGCCTTGGGGCGGTAAGGGATTCCGTTAAAATCAAGCTTGTTTCACAATCTCTTTCCGCTTTTACGTGCGATTTGATATTATATGTAAGATACACAACATGGAGCCTAGACCCTCGCCAGAAATTTCGCTCACACCCAAGTTGAGTAAATTATTATGAAGACAGTCTTCAAATAAAGCAACTAGATAAACAAAGACGATAACTTTCTGCCCGTTTATCACCAGTGGGTGCAAGATTGACCCCTAGCAACACACACTCATCGGTCAAAGAGGCAGATATCTCCTCCATGCTCACCAAACGTACACATTGGGCCGTATCCGTTGGGACAGCTACTGGCCGGCATACTATTTTGCACATATTCAAATAAATTTTCTTCTTCTGAAAACATTCAAAATGAAGGTGAGATGTGCCAGAAGCCCCACCGCCCTTACGTTTGCAAGAGCGGCATACCGTTGCGATAACGGAAGATATCGTGTCGGTTGAAATGTGGATGTCCACAGGGTATTCAACCAGTGATAGTGCTGAACAAAGAGTACACCACGCATAGAGATGGTTTTTATCCAGATCCACTATCCCTGACATATTCGAAGTGCTTTCTTCGACGCTTTCTAGTTCGGGGTATGTTTTTTTGTTTGTGGGCCATAGCGTCTCGTTGTAATAGAGCAAACTCGATGTTGCTAACTGAGCTTCAGCGATTCACATTCAAAAACATTTAGGGTAGCATGCTCACCTGGTCTGCCTTGAATTGTCGCTAGTGACATGAAGCCCCCAGGGTTGGTCTGAGTCCTGGTAGATGAAGCAGAGGGAGCCTTTCTACTGCCCTTCTTTCGCATTATCTCTTTTGCCTCGAAAAAAGGCAGGCTGAAGTAGTGCCGGGACTGGAGGTAGTTCGCCAAATATAAATTGCTAAAACGCTCGGCATGCGAACTCGAGAGATTTGAAATGTCACATTCTATATCATCTGACCATGTTCCTTGCTTTCATCGTAACAGAAAGCTCAACTTTGCTTGACGTCTCAACCAATCGCGCAATAGCATCAGGACAACGGAATGTGTGTAAATTTTATTGTAAAGTAAAAAACGCCGCAACGATAGACCTGCTGCGCTATCATGTCTCAAACAATAGACGGTCGTAATGGAATGAAAGGATCTCCCTCAACTCAGAAATTTTCTGCACATAAGTAGCCATTCTATGTAAGAAGTAACCTTTTTTCTTATCATAGGTAAGGATAGCCTCCTCGATCTCGTCCTGAGAGGTTTGTATTCAAAGACTAAATCTTGGAGTCCGGAGTCTACAATGTGTATATCAAGGTTCCGCTTGTCCGAGCCTTCACATCTCCACATAGAGACCTTAGGAGAAGGGTTATGCCTTTAGAATACGCGGGAACGATTCAGTCACCGTGCGATCTATTCTCTTGAAAAGCATCTATCTGATCATGATATTACGTCTTTGCGGGGTAGAAAACTCATCTCTAAATCAGACAGCCGGATCCAAGATGGTCACCATGCTCAATTACAGTACATGTTGTGGGGTTAGTTTATTTCACCTCAAACATCGTCGCCATAGGCTGTTCCACCCTGTCGTGACCTTATTCGTAGTCCTGATTGTGATCTGATTATCCATTAGGCTGGACTGTTCTACAACCAAGGCAAATCAGCTAACCTATAGTCAGGTGCCTTAGCTGAACACAGACCCACTCCACCACTACCCAGATTGGATGAACTCATCAAATCACAGCGGATTCTCCGCATTGCGACCCATCCAATCCGCGTGTTTGGGTTGGCTAGTTTCAAAAATTACTGTACTGTAGACACGCCAACCATGAACACTGATAGTACCGTATTTTATTGCGCAGTTCTGACTCCAGGACTCTAACACAGTAGAAATCTAGCCCCTCTGATCATTGGCAAAAACTGACTAGGTTGACCTGACGATACCTTGCCGCATTGCAAAAATCAGGGAACACGCAGTCTGTATTGCCGTCGACGGCGCACAAAGAGGAAGATACGGTCGGCCTTCACTCACCGCCGTCGGGCAGCAATTCTTAGAAAATCCGTGACGTATGAATACTTACGCTAAAGTCATCTATTAGAGGAGTCACTCATGCACGTTGTCACCAAATGATCGTTAAACATCCAGTCTGGTTGCCGGAACTTTCTTGCCCCTCCCCTGGCCGACTTTTTTATGGAAGCAATCTCTCCTTTTAAAAAATGGATGAACATCTAACACATAGCATTTCTCTCTCTCAAGCAGGTCCTCCACTTCAGCTAAACCTTGTCCCTCAAGACAGGGGAACAAGATAATTTTAAGGAAGCTCAACGGCACGATGGAGAAGCCTGAAATGTCGCAGGATTGCGGTGGTTCACCACAAGGATTAGTGCGTGAGTCACCAAATCAAGATCCGAATGTATACACATTTCCCTATCGATAGTAGTGCGAATCACGATCTTACCGACATGATATTGACCTTGCTTGAATCTGAGATAGCCCGTTTCTTTGGAGAGCTAGCCCGCTCACGAATCTGGTGGTTCTTCAATACACCTACGACCTCTTGATCGGTGGAAAAACTCTATCAAGTTTGTTCGAGAGTCTAAAGCAACCCGCGTTGAGTCCGCTTCGACTCATGGCGAAACTACGTCGCATGTCGCCGGTAAAAAAGAAGGTACACAAAGAAAAAGACGAAATAAGACAAACCAGGTGAACGGCGACGAAACCGCCAACATTGTTGAAGATCTGGACTGGGGGCTCTGTGATAAATATTGCGGCTGGTGCGGACATTGTATGGATGGTGTTGACGTCTAGATATGATTAGAGCTCAATTAGTAATATTTCTCGATTTTGAGCGTTGAAGAAATACTTTTAGTACTACAGTCTGACACTTGAAGGAATTTGGGGCCGTGCGTGCAGCTTGCAAAGGAACGAACCCGGTTTCATGTATCTGACTATGTACCAGTATCACAGTTGAAATGACTTGGATGTGGCCTGTGAAGAAATTTCATGAACTTCCTGCGTATCGTAGTATATTCTGTAGAGAAATAGAAGGATAGACGTAGCAAGATTACCTAGACTGGAATGTGCTGTTCCTCCGCACCTAAGTCTTTGCGTTCTCCAGAGGCGTGTTTGTTTACGAAGGATTGGCACGTTCCGCCCTGCCCCTTACACGTCAGTATCGCCACAGATCTGTTCGCCATACGAGATCAAGCTTCACCACAGCGACAGAGGTTCTCCAAATGGAAGGTATCAATCGCGTTTGAAGGTGCCTTCCCTCATGGGATCTTTTCTCTCTGAATTTCTCCAGATATGTTTGCATGATGCAGTCTGGAGCCTTCCTTCCTAGCTTAGTTATAGCGCCTATAGATTTCCCTCTGCAGTAGGAAATCAAAATCCCTTCTCTCTCTTCAGCTCCCTTCTTAGCTTGTCATCAAATCTTTATGAACGGCACCCTCTTCAAAATGCTTAACTTACCGCGGAGGAGTGATTTCTGTTAGATAGAAGCAGCGAGGGGTCAACAAAGGCCTCACAACCATAGAGATACAGAACAGGTATTAGAAATATTAGTACGGGAGGTTTCCAACTGCTAGAAATCATCGGAGGAAGCACTTGACAAGAGGTAAAGCTTGATTCTGGATGCTAGAAGCGGGAACACTTGTATTTCTAGTTGCACACGCATAGCTGCTACTTTAGAAGCTCGCGCTCTTCGCCGCGCTTGGTGTATTGCCAAGAATCCATGATAACGAGCGGAGTCCCAGGGTCTGCTTCGCGGTATACTTTCTAGCATGTTGTGGCTCAGCCAGCGATGCAAGGTTCTTCTTGAAGAACGAGACGCTAAGTCTGACCAGATTTCTCAATTTCAATCACTCACCAGCTATCCTTCGTGGTTATGGTAGGGTCGAATCCACATTGCTCCTCGCTCATCCACAGACCCCTGAACGTTGGACAAAACTAGAAGCCCACCCTTGTTTATGTCAAAACGTTCTGATGCGACATCCCCGAGACGGTCAAACGCCGATATTTGCATAAAGGATCCACATATTGTAAAACCCAGGGAAAAGTGACGGCTATCTTGGGTCGCAAGGACTCCTCTAGCGTAACTCGCCAGGTCCAGCCATGCTTTGGAAGTAGTGTCGGCTACTGGATTACTCTTCAATTCTCCAAGTACGATAATCTCCGATCACTGATACCGGGTGTTTTTCTTCGCATTAACATCACCCACGAACCCAATGTCTATCTTGGGCTCAGCCGTGGAACTCTGCATGAGCCGGTTGGGCTCCACTAGCGATCTTCGCGGAAGTGGCGTCGATAAAGGTTGGTAGTCTGCTGAGAACGTCGCCAATTTCTTGCTCATGTCGGCAAGCCAGTTCAAGACCTCTCCCTGGTTCGCGTTTTTTTTTTGGCTATCCTTTGCATCCATCAATAAATAGGGTATCGCTGCTCTCTGTAAATTTTTGAAATTTGCTATCTTTGCTGTGAACGAGCTTAAGAGGCAGACAGCACGGACTCCACGGCGGACTGCAGATGAGGTAGACAAGGTCTTTAAGCCATTCAAGGTTTAAACACCTCTTTTGAATCATATAGGAAGGTTTGAACTTACTGGCACGTAAAAGCCCCATTATTTCGCGGGAGTCCAAGTGTAGAAGTGACATCTCCGGTATCCATCATATTTCAGTGTATTATGAAACCAGAATAAATGTGATGGTGATCCGGAGGGTCTTTTGTAAAGGCTCCGTCTCACCGTGTGCGTAGGTATGACCCAGAATCCCGTAGTGAGGGAAGCCCATATGAACTCTGTAACAGCTTCATATATGAGGAGCTGGTGACGCGTGTGTGTCCTTGCAGTTGAAAATATCGGTCAGAGGGCTCGCAGATACGGCATGAAGCATTTTCAGACTATATTCCAACTGATCAGTCGAAAGATGGGTCTGTGTAGCTTGTGCCTGTAGTTGAATGGATTGTTTTGATTGCTTTAGAGATACAGGTAAATATCGCGCGGCATGAAAGTAGGCCTTGGAGTCTAATAGCTTTTATCATGTTCTCTCCTTGACTCATCCCAATGTTTATGCCGAATTTTTGACGGAGGATATCGTCGTGAGTCGTATCCCACCGCCTTATCGGCTCGCTACCTTCAAAATTGAATGATACTGGTATTGTCACCTAGTTTCAGCCCTTGTAACTAATGCTGCGGTCAAATTACCAACATTGAGATAGCCAATCTACATGGATTCTAGTTGCAGCGTCCGGATAGCCCGTTCTGTAATGGCAAGGGCAGATTCTTCTAGATCCGAACAAGTCAACAATTGTCCATCCACGATTAGTCCTAAATGGGTCCTTCGGATATCTCGACCGTCCTTCCGAATTTGAGACAGCAAAAACTTGATGAACCTCAGAGGGCTCCGAGGGAACGTTCCGTTCGGATTCATGTGGATGAAACCGTCTGCCGCAACCGACAAACTGGCTGGTGTTGGGGTTGACGCCACGCCCAAGAAAGCACAAAGCTCCTGGTAATCGCTATAAGACTCAAGATATAGCTGGCCTGCAAAGAGATTGAGTTGCATCCTGAGAAGGCCGGGAACAGGGCCCAGGTTGAGGACCGTAGGGGTGGTGTAGAGTGTAAGTCTGTCGAGAGGTGCGAAATCCCGATTGTGGCGAGGAGCATACACGTGAAGTGCAACGGCTTTTGATTTCTCAATCGCTGGCATCAATACATTTGCCTCGTACGGGCTGATGATCATGATATACATCAGACTATTCGCTTTCCATGAAACAGAAGGAGCAGTGGACAAAATAAATCGCACAGATCGTTGGTAAGCATCGGAAACAAATGAAGATCCCTTTGGACATTGAACAGTATTGATAAAATCAGCAGTTGCCAACAGATTCGAATGAAATCGATCCAAGTCTATCTGTGACGCGGCGGATAGATTATGTAAACTGCTGAAGGCGGGTTGGTACGCGGTTGAAGATTGCCGAATCATACCTGATTCGATGTACGAGACCACATCATCGTCGATACGGTGTGTGGCAGGCTGGGCCGCGGGCGGGCGCTGATCTTCGCGTTCGCTCTCAATTTCCGGTGCAAGCTCGCGCTCTTGTTCCTCATCGGGGGACGCGGAAAGAGCTAGGCCTCCAAATTCACCACAACGCTCGTGGATGGCCTCAAAAACCTCGATATCTTCATCCACTGTTCGCAAGGTGTTTTGAGGCGGTCTGTACCTCTGCTCGAGGGTCTGACATTCTGGTTCGAGAAATGTTTCAGCCTGTTCCGGGACCAAACTGACGCCTTCGTGCATTTGGTAGTCCTGCCATCTAGTCTTTTGCTTCTCAAAGCGGTAGCCTTGAACGGCCCAGAGTGGCATACTGCGTCGCATATCTTGCCACGTTTCTGAGATCACCCATTGCACAACATCAGATACGCCAATGTTAGTAATGTTGTCACGGCTCCTTAAGGACAAGATCTGTCGCTTGATCTCGCCAGGGATGCAAAAAATGACCGATTGTCCATGGCCAAGTTTTCTCATTCTCATACAAGCTACGAGGAGTTAGAGTTTGCACCTCTTCACAATTATACAAAAGGGAAGAATTTCGAACCTTGAACTAACTTGTCCTTGGTGATGCCCGGGCCCAGGGTCACCGCTGCACGATAATCCACCGGCAGCTTAAGATCTATGCCTCGCGTATGTGCCTCATCCAGGAAGACCAAACAGGCTTCCATCTGAAACGCAAACGTTGAGGTCTGTAGAAGCTCCACTCGACCCTTAGTGTCCACGACGCAAATATTGTCCTCGTCATTAACAAAAATTGCGCCTCGGATCTGGTCATTCTGAGCAATGGACAGCCATTGTCGTGCCACCTCAAGGTTGTTAAGCTCCAAGATTTGCGCACCCACGTCGAGAATCACCTTTGTAAGCGGGCTCAGCTTCGTCACCAATTCCAATAATATAGAAGCATCCGATTGACCTGATCGACGATTTGTGGGGATGTCTATCACGGAGTTTTCCCGCCTCAATAGGTATTCCAGTATCAGGGCATTTGTATGATTTTGCTCGGGAAGGTCGAGCTGTTTGACGGTCAGTGGCAGAGTTTTTCGTGAGTCGTTGGTTCCACTGAAACCGACGGTGGGGTTTGTTCTGAGTTCCCCTGTATCCCAGCCTGAGGCGGACAACTTGTCGGCAAACTCTTTCATCTCTTTTGGAAACACTATTTGAGCGAGGAAATAGTCCACTGCGGTTTTCGAGAACCGAAGTGCAGGGAATATTCGGCTCGTGCAAAGATGCTCATCGTCCAAATTGACACTGACCAGTTGTCGGAAGCCTGTTTCGAGCATTGGTGCACCCTGTGCCCAGGCTTGGTACTCCGCTTCTGTCTCATCAGATTTTGCCAGATTATTGAAGGCGAGGAGGATCTCGCTGTTGGTGAGTCCACTGTAGTAATACTGAAGGCAGGTAAGGAGGATGACGACGTCGGGATGACTGAACTCCGAGCGCAGTGAAGGGGAGTCTTTGGCGCGATACGGTACCGCAAGCCGCGTCGATGGGTCCCGGCGTGAATCGGGCCCGTAGTTGACACGCCAACGCTTTCGCCCCAGACAAAATGCTAACACGCCGCCTGCAAGCAGGCCTCGTAAAAGCAGGAGGTGACTCTGCATGCTTTTATCCCCAAAGCCTGCTTGAGTACTAGACTCCACCGCGGAAATCTCATCAGCGGTTGGTTCAGGTTTCAGGATATAGATCAAAAACGCCTGTCGAACCACGCGAGGTTGTCGGGCAATGGGCAGGGGGCCAATCCCGTATTCACAGATATGAGTCGCAACTCGTTGGAGTAGCGCAGCTTCAGCATCGCAGTCCAACACACGAATGCGTGGGAAACCCCCATTTTCAGGCTGAATGAACTCAATGGAGTCTGGTAAATCAGTTTTCACTTCGCAGGCGTATAATTTCACCAGATACAACAGTTCCTGAATGAGAACCCATCGCTGCGGGCTAAGCTCAACAGGGCGCTGAGCGCCCATAGAATATATCAATTCAAACTTGGCGTTGAAAGTTTCATCACTCTCATCGATGATGTCACAGGCATACTCGCGAAAGAAGTTCAGGGTTTGGAGTAGCGTGCGCCCTAGCGCGGGTTTCCCTATAATGAAGCATTCAAGACACCTGAGCTTCAAGGACAGGATATGCTCCGGTTGCACAAGCAAGACACCGCCAATTGACATGCACTCGTAACACATGCGCTGAATTTCATCCACTTCAACCTCCCCGAGACTCAATGACCGCGAGAATGGAAGCTGATAAACTCGACGATCCAGGAGGCCGCCCAGCTTCCCAACCAGCATTTGATACATCTGCCGCGATTGGGGCTTTGGAGTCAGAATTCTGGCAATGCATCGGCCATTAGCATGCGCTGCGGCGACAATAGGCACTACCACCGATGATTTTCCGTCCCCCATGTTCAATTGCAGCACGATATTTTGTCCTCGGGTGGACCAAGTCATTGCCATAGCAATCTTCTCCTGGTTTGGCCGAATCAGAATACCGCTTTCGATCTCTAAGAGAAGATTCTCGGGCTTTTGAAATGGATCCCAATTGATATGGCCCGAATTGCATATCTCTTTGAGAAAATCCTCGGGGCTAAGAACTAAGCGGCAAAGTCGCTGCGCTTGCTGGAGCTTTGTGATGGAAAGACCGTATAGTATGAACCAGCTCCGCCACGGGGTGGCTAATCGTGACCACCGATGCCGGCTCAGCTGCTCCAACAGGAGAATGGGTGACAATCTTGGGGTGTGGTGAGCCCTGAAAGCCAGAGCAGAAACCTTCTCTTTGAAGGTGCTCGATGTCCGTGACCCGTCTGTTGAACTAGGCGGCAGCAGCCTCGATATGAGAGTTGTGTAAACATCCTGATTATACCTTTCACACATATTGAGGTAGGTGCCGACGGACCGTTCAAGATCGCCACAGATGACCGTGAACTGGGTCTGGCTTTTGGTGCAAGATAGCGATTTGACACTATCTCGCAGCATCTCCACGTACCTTTTCTCATACGGAGAACTGGCGTAGCTGCCCATCGAGTCAATAAGGCTCAACAGATTCCCGCTTGGGGGAATTTTCTTTGAGACTTCCCGGAGAAAGTCCGGCAACAGAGGCTCCCTAATGTTGGGGAGTGAACACATCGTCATCAAATCATCAAAAGAGACATATCCTCGCCTTGGTTGAGCCGGCTCTGGACGGGACGTTTCCGGATAGGGCGGCGGCTGGATGTCTTTAACTGGATGTACACGTAGCTGGTTTATCATGCTGGTCAGGCATTGCCGAAGCTGACCATTATCAACCCAAATAGAGAACCTCTCTGTCACCAAAGCCATGATTCTGGGAATATGCAGGTACTCATCCAAGTCAACAGCTTCTTGTGCGGCGGGACATGACGGCGAGTTTGTAGGCCACTGACGGAAAAAATGATCCGCCGCAGTTTTGCAGGCGAGCTTCCGTTTTATTATTCGGAGCGCTCTAATGCGTGACTCAAAACTACCATGGGTCTCGTAGGGCAAAGGTTCAAGCCTATCTTCCGGTGTTGAATGAAGCTGTGCAGCTTCTATGAGGGTCTGAATTGTCCCGCGATCCAATTCACAACCTTCCCCGGGTTGATACTTTCCTCGGATGGTCGTATACCCGCAAATGACTTCTGGGTTCAAGTACAGTGATGCAATAGTCTCGACGACAATCATATCGGTCTGGGCTGAGTAGGCGACGGTTGACAGCCAGATCAGAAGCTGATACTTGTTGAATCGACGATTGCGTGATGAAACCAATTGTTGTATTGCACACCAATTCTCAGCGATAAAGTCTTGCGAGGTAAGTATCCACTCTGCGCTATATCGCAACCTCGCGATCTCTATCTGGGCTCCGGAACCACGTATTTCAATCGAAGTAGTCAGAAATTTCCAGACGTGGGAGAGCCATTCCCCGGATTCAATATCTCGCGCACGAGATATCTTACAGCATAGCATCTTGCTAATCGTGAACGCTCGAGTGCTATTTGGCGAACAGCGATTGGCGTCCCGGCTTGCGTAGTGGCGGTCATGCTTGCCTGTGTGGTCTTCTGAGCCGAATTGAGAAACCCGGAACGACGCAGTACGAATTTTCTCACGGAGTAACAAGTGTTGGTTCACGCTTGGAAGAGAAGGCGTGACAGGTTCTTCGCCCGGGTAGTAAAACATGACACGTGAGTTTTGATCCTGGATGGCTGCTACCTCTTCGTAAAACCCTGGATGTTGTGACAAGCAGCCGAGAGCGTGCCTCCACTCTATACTTTGCATCACCTGCTTATTATCTGGATAGAAATTTCTCTGCGGGGTCAAGGTAGCAATTCTGGTGAGAATGGCGACGTTCTCCGGTCGGAGTCGATCGAATGATCGAACGGACGCGGAACGAAGAATGGAAAGTGCCTGCTCGGTGCCCGTACGCCTGGTCAGCGGATCGGGAAGGAAGTACGAAGTGATGGCGTGCAAATAAGCCAAAAATAGCTTGCTCTGTAGGCTTCCATTATCCACAAAACGCCCAAGTCGCTCATCAATAGAATATGCATGCCATTGCGACTCGCATAGCACGTTGACCTGAACATGATCGCCGGCCTGTGACCAAGCAACATCGCCTTCAGGAATGAGAATGATGCGTTGAAAAGAATCGGTATTGATGAGGATCAATTTACTGTACAACCCGACTAGCGCATTGCACGCTTGTTTTGCATCAATAGTCGTTCCCGGATACTGTCGACACTGAACTGCCGTGGAGGACTCAGGGAGGACAAACTCCAGTCTCAAACGCGGAATATTTATATATAACGTGGGTTTGACTTTGTCGAGCCGGCAATGAATCCCGGAGGGC
This sequence comes from Penicillium sp. PF2412A, assembly GCA_023626555.1. Taxonomy (NCBI): domain Eukaryota; kingdom Fungi; phylum Ascomycota; class Eurotiomycetes; order Eurotiales; family Aspergillaceae; genus Penicillium; species Penicillium sp. PF2412A. Next base: position 9,389 of record JAMAHA010000103.1, on the reverse strand, counting down.
TTCTCCAAGGGATTCAGAATCCTAGCTAAGGTATCCGCGGTCTTGCTGCTGCTGCCGACCAGGTAATGTTCCCGATTCTCTAGACGCCATGAATTCTCCGATTCCGCTTTGCGCAATCTCCAATGATGCTCAGATGATACCCACGGGGATGATAGAGGCCTGAATTCAATGTACCCTCCATCGATGGCGTACCAGTGAGCATAATTGTGAATGAAATCATCGGGGAAGCATTCAAAGAAGAGTCTTTTTGGCACGAGAACCCATGCTTGGCCATCTCTCACCGCTTTGACGGCCAGGTCAGATCTTGATGATCCGGGACTAGGGGTCATGCCCAAATGTATAGTATGACCGCAGTATTTTGCTCGGCACGAAAATTGCATTCCGGGTTGGTCACTTGGCATCACCTCCAACTGCGATCTTTCTCCGAAGAGGATGCGATACATTTGATTTGACATAAATTCAGCCGGCAGATGCGCAAGTGGAAGTCCATTGACAAGAAGTTCTCCTGTGAGCAAGTTATAGTGTACCTGTTGTGTTCGGACACGTTCTCCAGTGGACTCTGAACATAAGGCGTGAAGCCAATATGACACAGATGGAGAAACTTCTGACCATATAGAACCAGCTGGATATGCCGCCCACGCCTCGGAAATGGCAGTGTCGATTGGGGGAAGGGAGGTAACGGAACAAGCCGCGGCTAGTACTGCACGGCTGTGATAGCATAACACTTGCCAGCGATAGTACAGTATACGCTGCAGGGAGCCGACTCTTAAGGGTAAACAGTCACGTCCATTCCAGATAATCATGCAGCACCGCAGGAATAGTGACACATCTGACGACAGATCAAAGGCCCGTGAATGGGTTTCAATGTCAAATGTTTGGACACATACCAGAGCGATATGGACAGCTTTGGCAATCAGCTCAACCTTTCGCGCGTCTTCAATCTCTCCACTAGCCGCTGCTCTAACAATTTCGACCCACTGGAAAGAATTCTGGCGCATTAGGCGTAACAGATCGAGACATTTTCGACGGTCGCTTTCACAGGGTGAAAGACTGAGAATTCGAAGTAGGAGATTTATTAGCGTGTGGTATCCATGGACCAAGTTCCAGTTTCCTTTCATCCTTTCCGCCACCTTGCTGATAGAGGACAGCAATCTCGCCGTGAATTCCGGTTTACGTAGGATCGCATGACCGCATCTCATCCACGTATCAGTTCGGGGCAGACCCGCTTGGTGGACAATCTGACGGAAGAATAATGCCGACTCCACTTTTTTCATGTCAATCAAAGGCATTGACAATTCTAAAAGAATGTTCTGCCATTGAATCTCCAGGCCAAGTGGCATTGCTGCGAGTGCTTTGTACTCAGCAAGCGACATTTCCGCGGGTGCGGCATTCTGGGTCGCAATCACGGTATTTGGCGATGGACCATGTGGTTGGCTAGCTGGACGAAACAGGAATTTTTGAAGGGCGGAGCTCCTTTGTGGCAGCTGGTAGGTACATCCGATCTCGGTCTCCTCCTTCCTCTCAAAACTGCCCACAAAACAACCCGCGGTGTTGTCAAAGTACTGAAGTTGTAAAGCATTGTTCAAGCACACATCATCTTCTGTGACATGGATGATCAACCTCTTGCGACGATGCGTGTTCTGATGAGGTTTAACTTGTGATAGAAGGCAGATTCGCTGGGAATCAGTCGAGCAAGAAAAGAAAGAGGAGAGACCCTGATAATTCTTCAGTCGATGCTCGAATCTAGGCTTCTCAATCTTTGAATATGCAACACCCAGGCAATTGTGAAGCACGTACAGCGTGGCATCCCTCCAACCGCGGAATGGCTCCGGAATTCGGAGCTCGAAGACTGTAGACTTGACTTGTTGTGGATTCGTCGGTAACGGCCATTCATGGATGTCAATCTTGATTGACTCTGCCTGTGAGATATAGCCGCGGCATGGGCAGAACTGGCTGTGCCGTGACTCGCGGAAACCAAATCTTCGATCCAGGAGCACACTGTCGTACTGGCATTTGGTCTCAGACGCTAAAGTCATCAAGTGGGTGTAACGGGCGTGTTTCTGTGCCAATTCGGCACGTTTCTGATCCTTGTCACGCTTGGCCTGCTCTTCGATGGTTCGAAGTAGCTGTTGGTGCTCATCAGATTGATCGAAATACCGAACGGAGAAACAAGACCGAGTTCCATAATCACGAAAGACCCCCGGCCCTGGATGTTTTAACCGTCTCTGACGAAGATCGAGATACTCCTCCGCACGAGCAAGTCGAATCATTTGTGATTTAAACGGGAGTAAGAGAGAGTAGAAGCAGCCCGTGGGTATGCAATGATCATAGTCTCCCAAGTGCGGATGCAGGCGAATGGCTGACTTATCGCAGGCAATCCACAATTCTAACAGTGTGAGCAGCATCATAGACGTGGCTTCTGGATTGTGCAAATATGTGCTCAACGCCACTTTGTGATATTCGGAAATCAAACGGCCGAGCTGAGTGCATGTTGCGGCATCCTCCAGATGATTATCTATCCAACTCCCCAGACATGAGTCGACCCAATCTTCAAAACCACAAAGGTTTTGTACAATGTATTCAGGACAGCAAGATTCCAAGCCTATCGGCAGCTTTCTGGCTTCAAAACGCATAAGCTGCGAAGAGGGCTGGAACGATTCGGATGGGTCTTTGTAGTCTTTTCGGCCCATGTCCCGTAAAAAACAGTCCAGTCGTGGCATGGAACACTCAGTATCTTCTTTGAATTCTAGCTCCCTGAGGGACTCAAAATCAATTTGACGGTCGTTCTCGCCCACAATACGCTGCCACCCGGCCTGGGTTATATCACCCACCCGCTGAAGAATTGACTGGATCGGAGCAAACCACGCAGGCTCTTCTGTGGAGGAGAGTTTCAATAGTCGACGGACAACCTTAGCCGTCATAAGGTGAAGCATCTCATGAGAGGCTGTTTCGGATGTTTTGTCAAGAATAGAGCCCATGAAATATATCAAAAAAGACTTATACAACTGGGAGACTCCTCGGCCATCCCATAAGCGGGAAAAAACCAATTGGAGCACGACACGAATGAGAAGCCATAAAGCTGACCGTCGCCACGGAGAACCACAATCACGCCACATTACTTCTTCACGACAGCATTTTTGAATTTGTTCGTCTATGCCGTCCTTAGACAGCGGCCGAAGTGTCGCCATGAGAAAGTCGACGATCATTTTCGGATCGGTTGTATCTCTGTCTTCGTCGTGCTGGCGGTTTGCTTTTCGGATCTTCGGCTTTGTACCAGCGACGGGCTGTTGACTCATGCGAGAAATAGTTTGCGCCAACATCGTAAGCAGGTCAGGCTCGTTGAAGATACAAGTATCGAAAATCAATGCTGGGCCAGGAAATGTGCGTTGAAGTCGACCTTTCGTTGACATCACCGCTTCATTTACAGGAGAGAGCTCAAAACATTCAACGTGGGTTCTCATGCCCTTATTGCTGATCAAGACAGCAGCATTCTGCTCGTGAACGTAGATTGGTAGGAAACCGCCTGGGTCCTTGCTAACAAGTGTGACCATGCCATGAAGGGTTAAACGTAATTGACCTTCTTCTTTCACTTGTCTAAGAGCATCACCAAACTGCCCTTCATCTACCTCGCCGTTGAGACCGTGAACCTGTCGCAGTCGAGTGATCATTGTCAAAGCTTCTCCAATAATTTCAGCCTCGTCTGAAGAGAAGATTTGAATTGGCAAAGGGCATCGATCACTTCATCAGTTAGAAGAACCTCGTGGCCGACACTGTAGTCATCTTCCTGTGGAAGCTTCGGAGGGAGGAAGATATGATGAAATAGATACGATATTCCTTCTATGCCTTGTAAAAAAGTATGCTTCATGTCGTTCCTTGTAGCAGTAGCAATTTTGTATCGTGGAGTTTTCGTTGAGGGTGATAGGATGCTATGTTAAGTTCAGCAGACTGTCTCAGAATATTGAACAAGGCCGCGTATAGAGAATCATATCTATTTTACGCGAGTAGCAAGGGGCGGCTTATCTTTAAGTGACGCATTCTCTATCCTCCAGACCCTTCGATAAAACTGTTAGTGTAAAGAAACTCTCGCCTGGATAAAATGCTTTATTGAAAATTAATTCACTTTCGTCAAAATGGAGACAGCTGGGGCAAGGGGGGTGGAGGGGGAGGGGGGCGGTGCGGGCACATTTGAGTGTATCAGAGATTCTTTAAACAGCATTGGCGCCCACATCCTGCCGGTTGCATCACGTAAATGCCGAATGTGAAGATTTGATATCTAGATATGCCAAGACACTCAAGAAAATGACATGTTCTCTGGCATTTGCGGACGGAAATTAGGTAATTCACTGGCATGGGTGAGATTTGCTGAGGATCACTTGATTTGAGGGCATTCGGGCTAGCATTTCCTTATGAGGCTATAGTGAGTATTCTCGCTATTTAAGAAAGCACTACTGTTCATGATATAGACATGGAGAGAACTCTCCTGCTCATTTCTTCCTTGTCGAGGTTTTGAAACAGTAGACTCTCGCAATTTCATTACTCTTTAGGGTACCCTCAAGCAGGCGATTTAGTTCCGCAGAGCCCTTGGGCCGCTTTGGATATATGCACAATAGCGCGCTCAGTGGTAGGTTCAGTTGTAGTAAAATCTTTATCGAAGAGGCTTTGCAGCAATGGTACTGCGGCTCTGCAGATGCAGACTGCTCTTGGAAAATCACTTTGAAGCTGATTTGAAAGTTTCAGAAAGAATTCAAGCAAATTCTAATCAGTCCTCAGATTCAATTGTTATTAGCGAACAGAAAGAAACAGATTCTAAACCGCAGGCCTTCACCGCAACTTGGCAGTCATCCCCGTTCGGGAATCTGAACATTAAATTGTCTTAATTACTTGATCAAGGTCGGATCGACAGTTCGTTGGGCAAGCATGGAAATCGCCATTTGAGAAAGATTGGTTGAAAGTCATTCGTGTTTTACATACTGGCTATCATCAATGCCTGAATCAGAGATAGGTGAGATGTGCAGAGACTTAACTCACACCAATGTTCATCAAACACTCACCCTGCCAAAAATGACAAAATAATGAAAGGTGATTGGTCATATTGTATTACCTTTCATTTGTGAAATTACCATCAATAATAGATTGTCGAGCTAGAAGGTTTGCACCGAATGTTCCCGACTTTCCCAATCCACATTAAAACAAAATTCGTACAGATGTTAGATTCATTCCTGTGGCCAACAGCCACTTGAACTAACCACTTATTTTCGCTAGATAAATTCAGACGCGGCTCGATAGTTCTTCCCTTGAATGAGAAATGTGACGCCTCAAAAAGAGACCCCGTCAAGAGAACACTTCGGCATCGTGTGTACGCAGATGAGAAGGTGGCGGAATGATAGAGCCAAAGAGGTAATTATAACCCTCGCACAAAGACTTCGATATGTTACGCCCAGTGGATGGAAAACAGACATCCGAAGTTTCGCTAAGCTTCTGCGAAGGACAGGTTGCCACTCGTCTCTTATAGAGCTCCTCACAGATACGTACGTGATGCCAGACTCTGCGAAGCTAGCGATCAGAAAAAAGCCTTCCAGTCGAGAATCTTACCGATGCGTAGAGAAAAGACCACATCATCTTCACAAGGAATTCTAGAATTGACTCGATTTTTGCGGGCGGTGCCCTCGATAACCAGTCATCGGGTTTCAGAAGCTAAGAAAGGATAGGATTGTTCTATCATCTTCCAACCGTCCACGGATCAAGAGACAGCGATCCCTTTCTATCACTTAAAATTTTTGAAAAAGTCTTCGTACTGCAGTGACCCGGAATGATGCCTTTCTGCCCTCCCCAATATCGAAATGGTAATCATATGTTTCAAATGATGTCAGGTCGAAACGACGAGCCATGGCGTGATTGCAGTTTAAGCAGCGGAAGTATACTTGGTGCAAATGTATGAACCCGTGAGTGGGCGCATACGTAAGTACAGCATGAGTAGATATAACCACTTTCATGCCCTCCGGGGCCTGTTCCAGATAGCTTGTTACTTCAACAGTCAACTCCGTCATCCCCTGTCAGCGCTCGCATACTGACTGTGGGCATATGTTTTGAAAGGTAAGCCAACTGCTGGGTACACAAGACCCTTGTCGGGGCCAAGAATCACACCATCTCATACAGTTAATTCCTAGTTCTATCTCTGTTCTACAATTTTTCTTACTTGGTGGACCTGACAGCGCTCAAGTTCGGCCATAATTCGCATACTAGCTCTGACGAAGTGGTCATGCCCCGATCGGACGGACAAATCATAATACAGGACGTACGTGTAAGTTTTTCCGCTCCCCGTGGGCATCTCATTACCTCGGCATTGAACTTGGACAGTATTGACGTGTTGTGACATAGATCTTACCACAGCTATTATGTTTATCTTCATACTCAAATCAAGCATTTCAAGTTGGTAGCTGCGGGGCCGAATGTTGTTCATGTTCAACAAAAATTGCATTGAAAGCACAATTGAGACTGAAGACTGGCGTGTTTGATTGCTTGCTTCTTTTTATAATGTTTATAATGGGGGAGAATAAACATAACCAGATGTTGGAACGACAAATTGGTGCCAAATTCATATGGTATGCAAAAAGCTATCGAACCAATTACCGTGCAACGTGGATTGGGGATCTAAGACAGCCTGTTAAATGTACGGGTCTCCTCGCCTCTTCGAACCATACTAAACCCCTGTTGTTTCTGGCGTTCTTCTTTCTTAATTACAATGTGTGCTATGTCAGAGATCCGTGCTTCGTTTGCGTCAGGAATCTCCTCCAGTCCCTTTAGATATATCCTAGTCGGATGATGTGGATGATCCGCCTCCCACACCATTTTTTTTAAGTATTGCGTCCCGCGAGGTATGCTGCAGAGCTGATAATGTGAATGAGGTACTGAGCTCACGGTAAACCATATCCTGTAATCCAAACGGTTGATGGTTCTTGGCGGCCTCCCACGTTAACGACATCCCTGCGTTGGTGGCTCCTCGCGTTGGTGGCTCCCCGCGTTGGTGGCCTCCCGCATTGGTGGCCTCCCACGTTGGTGGCCTCCCACGTTGGTGGCCTGCATGTTCATATTCTCAACATAGATCATGGCCTGCTCTTATCTCCTATGTGTAGTATGATGCTAAGCGTTTATTGGCATTCAACTCCTGCATTCCTCACTGTCACACAGCACTTATCCATCTTTTCCTACAGCCACCAATCCGGTTTCCCTTACTTGCTGCTGACATCGCTTTCGCACCTTTCCGGTCCGCACAGCATTGCAAATCGTGATGTAGATTTGATCTCATGGACGCGGCACGGTGTGTCCTTCCTTGTAGGTCAAAATGGTGTATCATAGATGTGGGTCTGCGTACTAAGACCGAGCACTCGAAGCGCCTTACCATGTCAATGGACATCCCCGCCGTTAGAATCCAACTCTTTATACCTACTATATGCGATGTGAGACCCGACGCATTCTTGCAGGCTGTTCAATCGATTATTCCCTGAGGAGACCAGTCAGAATCGGCTACCTTCTAGTAAAGTGCCATGCTGCTTAACCACCCAGGCAGAAGCGAAAGCCAAAGCAGGGTGGCACTGTAGTTTGCTTACAGCATATAAAGCCATTGTTAAATTCCCGCCAAATCTGAATTTTTCAGAAGCCTTTCTTGCTCTACCCATATCTTTGGTCACAAGCTATATCCCTCCAGCCAACTCCAAAATGAAAGGTCATAAAATGACAAAGTCTGATTCTGCAAGAATCCAATCTTCTCAGGTACCTAGTCTGGTGTGATTTCGGGCACTTCGAAAGTCTGACATGGTCTAGGCGAAAGGCGGAAAAGATATGTCGTCTAAGGGGTTTGCGTCTCGTGCACAAGCGACTGGGGACCGGCAGGCGTCGCAGCAGACAGGCACAGATTCTCGCTCTGGTGGAAGTAAGGGTGCTCCCTCGACGAATGATTCATCTTGCGGCTCCGCCTCTCAAAGCACCTGAAGAAGATAGGCATCAAATGTGGACTTTCTTCACTATTCCCTATACCATCGCTACAAGTGTGGAAATGTGTGAACTGTTGAGTGATTACAAGACAGGGGAGACAGTGACGACCTTTGGAAATATTACATCTATTTGTATCCAATGTCGCTCCTTCATGCAACAATTTGATCTTACTTTGCCTTAATAAATCACGAGCATTCATGAGGCTGTAGCCTAAGAAAAGAATTAAAGTCTATATTATCCCCAATCGACGAGTCCCGTGTAGATATTTCATAGCGAGTGTACTCTCACATAACACTCAAGTGTCAGTTACGTGTATGCATCACTCGTACCGAGATGTTTTTGGCTGTAAATCACACTACGAAGCGGTTAGCTGGGCTTGCACCGATCCCCATGGGCCGAGTATTCTCAAGTATTGACAGATATTCCTTACAAAAGCTAGCTAGATGTGGTCGAATATGGATGCGACACGTGAGGCATGGATGGCAGCCAGCCTCGTGACATCTAATCGACGCGCATTGGCTTAAAATGCTCTCGGGAAGCGAATCTTGTGGGCGCCACAAGAACTGGCGAGGCTGAAAGCAACTGCGCAAGAACGCGTGTTTTGTTGCAAGGTGGTCTCGACAGACACCTCGGGTCCTGCACGTTGAGTGGATTTCGGATGCATTGCTAGATTTTTGGAGCTGATTTCTGATCCTTTCCATTACACTCTAGAGATAGGGGCCATCCCTTCGAAGTTCCGGTTGATATTATGATGTTGTGCTTTGTGGGTAAGATCATCCTTGGTCCCTGCCCACATCCCTCTTCATTTTTATTTTGGTGGTGGTTGGTAATGATTCGCTCCGGGTGTGGTTCGCGCACGCGCTCACATAATTTTGCGGTGTATCTGCGGGGGGTTCTGCACTGCATATAAATTGGCCTCGATCGTCCGGATGGAGAGTAAGCTTGTGGCGCGATGCGGTATCTCACAAAAAGGACACCCTACCGGTCTCTAGAGCTCGATAGATCCGTGAGCTGGTTATCATTCCGAGAGTTCTCAGAACCCCACAACTGCCGACGGTCCTAGTTGGAATAGTAGTGGGTTTACATAGTTTTATTTCCTGGGAGTCGACGAATGCAGTGGTACGCTATTGAAGACTGTCATCGATTCCCAGGCTATCATGTAGAAGTATAGATTGGGATATAGATCTATCTTATCTTCATCGAAATCAAGAGGGGCAAGCCATGACGTACGCAGAGAACCGCGGCTTGGGCATGCGCTAGGACGCCGTACGTAGAGACCACTTTGCAGATATCTTGCGAGATGGTATTCCAGATAGCTTGATTGGTCCATCGGTCATTTGGATTAGGCTCTGTAGGAGCCCAAGTCTTGGCGAGTGGTATGTCAGAAGCAATAAATG
>JAMAHA010000102.1:0-60683 GCA_023626555.1 Penicillium sp. PF2412A | reverse complement strand
GTGCCGGGGCCTTGCGGGCCTGGGGCCTTCCGGGAGCTGACCGGGGGGTTACCACAAAGGGATCTCCCCCTTACAATAACGAGCGATATCTGCGGAGATAAATTCCCTCGGGTTGATTAGTATCGATAGCTTCTATAATATAAGGGTGTAGCCGTCGTTGAAGTACTTGTAGTATAGTTCGTTCGTTCTGTAATAAGTTAGAGTAAAAGAGGGTGTCTGAGGCGTAGTACCAGGTCGTTTAATTACCCTAGAAGTCTCGAGAACTACCTCCTCGTTAACTCTGTAGACTTGAGCAGAAGCCCTAACTCCTATTATTTCTAAGTTATGTTGAGTGTGAAGCCGTATAGTGTATGTGTCGCAGTTCGACGTTAGGGTGACACCGACTAGATTATATCCTCAAGATCGCCAGGTCTATTAGATCTAGACCGATGATATCCAATGAATAGTAGGAATATACGAGCTAAAAGGCCAAATGCGCGATAACCGAAGTATCGAAATGCAGCTAGTGCTGCCGAGTAAAATCGCGAGATGTAGGACAACATTCTCGAGGTACCATGGAAAAGGTGGGAAAGAACCCACGCTTGGTAATTCAAGGGTTGGTTCTTTTATACATATTCTATCGCATGATACACTGGCAAGTTGTCTTCAAGGGGTTTCAAAGCGAGGGCGGTCACGTGGAATCATATCACCCAAACTACTCCGTATCAGTGCGTAAGCATACTGCGACCCACCACATCGGAAAGGAAGCAATCTGGAGGCGAGATATCTGAATTAGGAAGTCGAAGGAAGAGAGAAGGAAGAAGGAAGAGGGAAACCTATAGCTAGGAGAAAGCCCTCAAGATACCTAACTGCTAGGCTAGCGAACATCTGGAGAGGGCAAACTCTCTCAGGATGGGATGACGCTGTCATCGTACTGGCATAGGTAAGCGCCTTCTTGAACCATTTCGCGATATGCGATCTATTCTTCCCAACTTGAAAGCTCCATGCGTTCCTGTAGCTCTTTCTTATGCAATATCTTATTCTCTCCTCTCCTTCGGGTTCTTTTACTCGTCTACACTTCTATGATCACACAGGCCGTCCGACTAGGCGTCATCTGGAAACATGTCGGCTCGACATAAGATCAGAGGACTGTTGCCGAGACCCTCAAATGGGTATACATCTCGTTTGTGAACATTGCGGAGCGAAGCGACGCTATAAATAACGGCAAATCCTCACTTCCGGCAGAATCCTGTCCGCATGCGATCATCCTACGATCGAACAGACGATCATGAGCGCGACCCCACCAACGGCAGTCACCAACTCTCTGACTAGATGCGAAACTCGGCTCGTTGTCGAGAGCCTCATCCCGACCTCCGGCTGGGTCATAGTCCTGATCTGTACCATTTCTACCAGGGGGAGAGTATCACGCTCTCGGCTCCGAGGGACGATGGGAGTGAGAAGAGTATCCTGGTGCAAAGTCCGGGGATTAAAGAGATGCGGGAGATTTCGACTACATATGAGAGGAAATTAGATGAGGAGAGTCGGGGAGATGGTGCTTCGGATGGGATTCGTCATATTTAGAGCCGGAAAGGGGGGACAGAGTAAATAGGTAATAGGTGAGGATGAGTTAGGGTTGATTGAATTCTGTCAGTTTTGTATTCGAAATGGATCGGCGTCTCGCTTGAATTTACAGTTTCATCTACTTGATACTTTGATTGTAGGTTGAACTTACTGTGTTACCCACTAGACCCATGGTGAGGGTTCGTGCTGTCGAGAACATACCCCGTCTGAGGACAGGAGTATCTGTTATGTAGGCAGTTCATCATTCTGTGCTAACCCGTAACAAAACCTAGTTCTTCACTTTTTGAAGACTCACCGACGGAAAAGAAAGAGAGAGAAAAAATGGGCACCACAATCAATGAAACAGTACATGCGAATTGTTATTTATCTATTGACACAAAAGATAGCCATCCAGTATACATCATTGACATTGCTCAGAGCGCAACCATGAGCGAGCCTACCAGCGCCGCCACAAGGACGGAAGAAAAGGCAACCCAGCCATTCACAAACACAGCCGAGGGCGAGGCCACGTGAGAAGCAGCACCCGAGGAAGTGGTCGAGCTCGCGGAGCCCGAGCCCCCAGACGAGGCGGTGCCAGTTCCCGCGGCACCCCCAGCCTGGCTGACGGCCGCCTTACAGCTGCCGGATGCAGACTGCGCGGACTGAACCTTGGCGGCACCGTCAAAGTCGCAAGCGCTTTTGTCCTTTTTCTGGCTCTCGTAGTAGGCATTGAAGGCGACCGACAGCTGGACCTTGCTGCTGCACATACCGTACGCACCGTACTTGCCGGTAGTGGCATTGTGTGCGATGCCGTCACAAATACTACTGCCGTAACCACAGACTTGGCCAAACAGCTTGCCGTACTTCTTCGAGTCGACCGAGTCACTGACGACGCAGCCCAGAGTCTTCTCCACGCAGTCGCACAGGGACCTGTTGGGGGTGGGCGGGAGCGGGCTGGATTTCGCCAAAAAGCTTTGGCTGTCGACGGTGGGACACGAGCGATCCGGGTTGGCGGGTGAATAAGTAGCGCTATTGACACCGGTGGCGGTGGCCTTTTGGATCTCGCTGGAATAGTAGGAGAAGTCGGGCATCTTGGACACAGAGCTCCCGTCCACGGAAACAAGGCCATAGTCATTGTCCGTCTGGAAGTACATGTAGACAATACCACCGCTCCAGACATCGTTCATTTGAGGGCCGAAAAGCACAGGCACGTCGGTGAACTTGCGAGGTTGGACCGTGTTGCACCCGTACTCGGAGAAGAACACCGGGATGGAGTAGTTGCTGTACTCTTGGGTGCGAGCTTCGTATCCCGAGGCCTGGAAGGTCTGGTCACCACACCACTCGTAGATATTGTACCCGAAGAAGTCAATTGCAGAAGACTGATCTCCGCAGTTAAGGTAGTCGGAGAGCAAGGTGCGAATGTTGCTCTGATCCGTGGTGGCGTATCCCACAGAGAGGCTCTTCCGGTAGCCCTTGTTCTTGATATACGCCTTCATATCTCTGGTTGCAGCCTTGACAAAAGCTGCGGCAGTGGTCTGGTTCGGTTGGTTGACCACCTCGTTACCCGCAAAGAAACCAATCACATTGTCGTACTTGTGGAAAGCGTCAATTACGGCAGTGTACCGATCATACTGATCGACTGTCCAGGCGGGAGAGTCGGACTCGATGGAGATGTCTGGCGAAGCCAAATCGGTAATCACATAAATGCCAGCATCCGCAAGCTGCTGCATGCACTCATCGTGATTCTTAGTCGGGTCAACCGTATAAGTGCGAATGACGTTCGTCCGCAGCTGGACAAGGTAAGGGATATCACGCGAGCAGGCGCTGGCATCTGCAAGAGGGTCAGTATAGCCCGTGTTACTGGAGACGCCCGTGCCGTTGGAGCCTCCACCGGAGTAGTTCTCTAGACGCTCGGATTCCATTAGCCGTTGATCCTTGATCTGAAAGACCTTCCGAATCAGAAGGTCTTGCGAGTCCACTCAGATGATTGTTACCTTGGTAAGCAACGCCGCGAATGTAACTGCAAGTGACGGTCAGCAATGGTTTTCGTTCCAGGTGGCTAGTGGCTCGTGGATTCTCACAATTCGGTTCCGTTGTTGGAATAGAAGAACTTGGAACCCTGTATCATACTTGGATGAGCAACCCGACCGGAATCAAAGATGAATTGTACATCCATCCCTCTTCATGACAAAACCGACCTTGATCACAACGTTGGGCACGCTGGAAAGTGCACCGCGGGCGAACAGCGAAGCTGCTGCCAGCACAGTCCACTTCATGGCTTATTTTTCTTGTTCTTTATAATATCCTCAATATTTAGACGGGTGTATCAAGAGGGCAATTGGTAAAGAGGATGGATGGAACGTAGATCAATCGTGAGCAGTGAACGACAGTGTGGGGAAAGAACTGAACGAGAAGCAAAGAGGAGACGACCGGGGGGAGTGAGGGGAGACCATCTCATCTTTAATTGAACCCGCAGAGGCAAAAACCCACTTCCCACCACAATAATGGACATGCACTACAACACACGGATCATCGACTAATAATAAATCCCACTGGTGCCTGGTATCAGCATCCGGTCCGAGACCTTCCAAGGAACGGTCGTGTCTGGCTCAGGTCCAACAATAGACCTCCGCCTCCTCCTCCGACTGTGCTGAGCTCTTTGTCACGTTAACGCGCGTTCGCCCCGGGGAGTGCCCGGAAGCGACGGCTCGTCTAGTGCCATAGCGACATATGGTTCAGTTGCAAAATTAGCAACCGCCAATGAACTCGGTCCAAGCCTTACTCCATCTACATTTCCATGCGGATGATGGTAGGCCTCGCGCTCGAGCCAAGTGGGGCTGCGCTTACGAACTGAAGCCATCCGGGCAACACCACTCGCCCGACCAGGTTCAGGATGGCCACCAAAACTTGGCTGTGTGGAGGCAGTTGCAGCACACGATGATTCGGATGATTCGGATGATTCAGCGGGCGGTGCACGCTACAAGCCTACCACGGCTCTTGCCTTTCAGATCAAATTCGAGGACAACAATGATCCCAGTTCCCGGTGGTTGAGTATAATTGTAAATATGCTCGAGAAAGGCCGAGTCCCTGCCTAGTATTCACGGCGAGGGTGGATCTGAAGTGGACCATTCCGCCGTGTCTAAGTGGCTCAGCCCAGGATTATTCAATGCTTGTTTGATATCTGAGACGCCTTGGCCCCGGTGATCGTTGCGTCTTTTGCGCTGGAAGGACCCAGGTTGACGGAGACATGCTCAAGATACTCGGCATTCCTTCAGTGTTTCTTCCAAGGGAATTCTTGCAGAAAAGCGAACTCCTTCGCTAGAAAACAATGAAAACTCAATTGATCACAGTCCTCCTCAAGCGACCATGAACTCTCGGCTCTCACAGATTCCTCCATCCAATCCCTGTCTCGGGAAATACCTCAGAGGGATGAAAGAAAGATCGGACACATCATTTCTCATACGCTCGTCGCTCAGCAGTCCCGTCTCAGGGGTAGCTCGGAGGCCACTTGACCTCATTCAGTCAGCCTGTGGGGAATGATCGCGTATCAAAACTCCGACGAATATGTGGTGGGAGAGTGCGACAGTGGTAGAACTCTAATATGCGATCGTCGGTCACCTCAATGCTTGTTTCTCTTCAGGCGGAAATTGGCACTTTGCAGGAAAGTCCGGTTATCCGATCGAGTGGGGCATCTTTGTCGCTGTTCGAGCCTTTCACGGCGTGGTGGAACGCTCTGAAAGGTCAATAGTCCACCAGTGCGGAATGGCGATATGACGAGGAGAGACATCGAGCTGCAGCCTGGTCGGTGACTTTGCTTGCAGCCTAGCAGAACCTCCAAATACCATAGGCAAACAATTGATCGATGAAAGAGCTCGAGTAATGACGCGCGCTCAAGCTGGGTGTTTCCGAGCAAGGGAACAATTCGGAGCATACCGAATCCCTTCGCAGGCTGGGAGCGGTTCACGAGTGACCGATCTTCTCGATGGGCAGGGCATGAATATACATCGCTACAGTCATGAACGAGATCTAGTGCAATACAATGGATGGCCAGAAGGAAGATTCCATGAATGAAATATGCGCCCTTAGAGTTTCTCTACATGAATAACGCCAGTCACCAATGACCCAAGCCTTCTAATCATGATCTTGACATTGAGAGCAATGTCCAACACCCAATTTTCTCCCTGCTTCAAACCACCCGGCGCAATTCGACGGGGTGGTCTTCCTTTGCGTAAATAGTGTGTATGGTCAGCGAGGATGGATTTCTTGAGTCTCCCAGCGACGGGCTCGGAGGATTCGACTCAATCCGTAGCAACTCCAACTGATGGTCAGACTCCAGAGCCTGGTCCATACTGGCTTGGGGCACGAAAAAGGTTGTCACAAGACCAAGTCCAGCAAGGCAGGTCAATCCGATGAAGACTCCACGGAGTCCGTGAACGTAGGATTGCATAATCACACTCGCCGAACTCGTGCCTAGGGATATGCTTTCGGAGGGCCCAATGTGCGACGCAATGTCATGCGCTTCCCCGGCGGGGAAGCCGTGGCTCTGTAAGTAGGCTGCTGTGACGTTGGAAAGGGTGGTGGAGCCAAGAACGACTCCAACGGCGTATCCGATCGTGCGGAAGAATGTGTATAGAGTCGCTGCGTATGCGACATTCTTGGCAGGGACCACAGCTTGCGCTGCGAAAAGAATACTGTTGAAAAGAACTCCATGGCCGAGTCCCAAGAGCACAAGGGTTCCAATCCAAAATCCGCTGCTCGTTTTCTCATCCAGGAGGCAAAGGAGACCAGTGGTAAGGGCAGCCACCAACCAGCCGACCCATTGAGCCCATTTGTATTTGCCGAACTTGGAGATCATGATGGCGGTTATCAGACCGCACGGGACCATGGTCGCAGACAAGGCCATGATTTGAGTGCCGGTCTGCGTAGGGGAGAGTCTTTGCACAACCTCCAGGAAGAAGGTCATATAGTAGAGAATTCCAAACATCTGTTGTGCGATGAGGTTAGCGCTCACGTTCAAGGTATCGAGACCGTGGTGGTGGAAATGCACTCACCGATATGCCTTGGACTAGAGCAGAGAGGTAGACAGCGATCGATGCCCGGCTCTTGAGAATGGGCAATGGCAAAAACGGCCAGCGTGCACCATAGCATTCCCAGAAGCAAGTGAGGACGATGCCCACAGCCCCCAAGATCAAAGGGAGCAATGTCCGATAATTGTCCCATTTGTACAGAGTGCCTCCCCAGGAGAGGCCCATCAGAAAACAGACCATGCTGGATGTGAAGAGGAATGAGCCCACCCAGTCAATTTGCTGGTCTTGCTGCCGGGTCACTTTCATCTTCCGCAATGTGAAGTAGAGAGAAGGGAAAGCAATCAGGCAAAATGGAAAATTCACATAGAATACCCAGCGCCATCCTCCATCATCCGCTGCGTGCTGAGTGAACAGCCCCCCTAGCACGGGACCAATGATGATGCCAATGGCTGAGAATAGCTGGATGCATGCAGTGTACTTGGGTCGCTCACGCAGAGCGAATAAATCCGTCATCACAATCATGGGAAGCGGAATCATCCCCCCACCACCAATGCCCTGTATCGTTCGTCCTGCCAGGATGGTCGCCATATTTTGTGCAATGGCTCCCACCACAGAGCCGATGGCGAAGAGAGTGATAGATGTGAGCAGGACGAAACGGCGGCCAAGGATGTCCGATATCGCACACATGAAGGGCTGAAGCGCTGCACATGGTAATAGGTAGGCTGTTCCAACCCAGAACGTATCGGTCGCGTTGCCATGTAAATCTTTGGCAATTGTCTGCAGCTTTGTTAATCGACTAGGATTGCACCTCAGAGCCAGTTTGACAACTCACGGGTAGGACTGGAGGGAAGACGGTTGAGTCAAATGCACTGAGAAAGCTGACGATTGACAGCGAAATGATGACAATCAGCCTTTGCCGGCCGAGTCGGCCTTCAGGAAACTTGTCATTCATGGTGAGATCTGATGTTCTTCCACAAACGAGAAATTGTGTCGAAGGTAGGTTTCAAGCCCACAATGTCCCGCCATAGGTTAGGCAGATGGAATCAATTTCAAGTGTGATTTACGATTCATTACCCCCTCGCAAGATCAACAGTGATTCACGACCTATATTCCAATCCTTCAGGTTTTTTTTTTCTTTCTACCAGCATTTTTGAGAACCCTGCCAAAAAAGAAACCCGCATTGATCTACCACACCCTGTCGATCAAGTGTGAGCGTCAGCCTGCCCTGGCATCTTCCCCTCCAGGGGCTTGCTACTTTGAACGCGCAATGCCGCGAAGGAGATATTGAGCAAGGGGCTGCAGGCAGGAACCACGATCAGATTTCCAACAGGTCTAAGCATTGAACCTCGATCCGACCTTGCGGTTACCAAACCCTTGGGTGATTAGCGTGACAAAGATAAACAGACAGAGCAAAAGATCCCTTGGCCAGAAAAAATGCACGGGAGGGTCTCGCTTCGACAGCACAGATATGTACATACCGGAAGAAAAGAACGGCCCCCTTGCTTTCACTGTGTATGTGTACGACGCGTGGACAATGGGGTGGTTTCAGCTACTGTCCCGGCAAGCCCACCGAAAAACGAAGAAATAGTCATCTGGACTCCTTCACAAGAGGCTCTATGGACTTTATTGCACCCGCCAACTCCATGCGGAGTATCGAGATAAGAGTTCGGGAGGATATTTGACGGGTTATGGCCTTCAGCTGGATAATTATGGTTTTCTGGCCCTTCCTCGCAGCGCCTGTCACAAATTTGAGATCATGGCACGTATCGTTTCCACCAACTCTGCCACAGTTTGCGCATCGCGTGGAATGATGTGGCCCCCGCCGTGGTCGAATAGGTCCGCTGTGTCCGGATCACAAAGGTTGTAGAGCGCCATCGTACCGTTGATCAATGCATCTTGGGTTCCTATAACATGTATGGTCGGGATGTGGATAAGTATCCCATCGTCGTCCTCAAGGAAGTAACGCCCTGTTTCTGCATCCACTGGCGGCGTCCCGGATATGAAGATAGCACACTTGAGACGGGGCACTCGACCGGTGGCTTTATACCGCTTGTTCTCCTCAACGATAAGAGAAGCTGACATGCAAGCACCCTCTGAAAACCCAATAATACCTTCGATCTCTGGATCCTGGTCGATCAATTCCAGCAGAGGAGCCAGAGCGGTCGAGGGCTTCTTGTGCTTCCAGAGACCAGCGGCGGAGGCTACCTTTCTCACTCCATTTTCGGCGCCCACCTCCCGACTTAACGTTCGAACCGAGGCAAATGTCGAGACGGGGTCAAAGTCTGTGAACATGAAGTTGGGAGGTGGACCGAAGAATCCCTCAAATTCGGGTGGAACAACTACAGGATTTAGACCCTGCGTGTACACGAAAGACGTTGTGCTGTCCTCTTTTTTCATCGCCGAGAGAATGGGCTCTGCGAAAAGGAGCGTCAGGGGATATAGTTCAGAGAAGTATATTTGAGTGGGGAGGTCGGACCAAGTTGGAATTCAAATGTCTATTTCGAGGTTCTGTGTGAGCTGGTGTGGTTGAAGGTTTTCATGGTGCTACGGGGATGTGCTTGGAATTACCTTCGCATTGCAGAGGCCGCCGGGTAAACACAAAAACCGCATCTTGAGGTCGTCTTCGAAGAGCTTCACACTCTCAGCCAGTCTCTCGTGGGCGTCACAGACACTTATCTCCGAGTATATAAAGACAAATCAGTGGGATTCAACTGGATACAGAGCGTGAAGGCTGAATTTGCGAGTTTCATGCCTCCACTTTTTCCGGGGCTCCTTGCGTCGTTGAAATCCCGCGAATGTTCCCAACATTTGTTACGACCTCCGCAAGGGGGCCATGGTCTATTCGCACTAGTCCAGCCGCACATTGACCGAGGGCACTACCTGGATCGTACTCGACGAACCAGCTGCACTCTGGACCCTGTTTCGCGTGCGGAGTGGTTGATGAGATTCCACATACTGGACAACCCTCAATGGTGGGGTGGGCTTCTTTGCCTCGAGTTGAAACGCCCAGTCGGATGATTTCGTACCTCTGAACCCCTTCGCCCCTCAAAATGCCTGCATCACAAATTCGACACAGGCCATGGACCCTCTGGAAAACATAAGGGGGGAAAAAAGCAAATTCTCGGCTCCATTTTCATTCACGCGTGGGAATCAAGCTTCATTTACCTGTCCCGACCTTGCTGCTCTCTACGTCAACTAATATCCAGCAGGCAGCTCTCGTTCCGGACTATTCAGATCGCTTTGGCGCAATTCAGCGAACCTCGGACATTCATTTCAAGAACATATTTTGGCCGCTCTTTATTGCACAGGAAGGAGGATTCGATTGAGAACATATTGTAATCATGGCCGACAACGATGGAGAAAAGCCCACGCCTGTGGCCATTGTGGGAATGGCATGTCGCTTGCCCGGACAAGTCAGTAGCTTGGAATCATTCTGGGAATTGTGCTCCCGAGGGCGCAGTGGATGGTCGGAGATGCCTGAAAGTCGATTCAAAGCCGCGGGCTTCTATCACCCCAATCCCGATCGCGTGGGCTGTTTCAATCCGAAAGGTGCTCATTTCCTTGAAGAGGATGTGGCATACTTCGATGCGCCCTTTTTCAACATCACCGTGCAAGAAGCGCGGTCTCTCGATCCACAGCAACGCTTACTCCTCGAGTGCTCATACGAGGCATTGGAAAATGGTGGAATTACAAAGGAATCGCTCCGAGGTCGTGACGTCGGAGTGTTTGTGGGCGGATCACCGTCGGACTATGAAGTTCAGAACTACCGCGATGTGGCGACTATCCCCATGCATCACGCCACCGGGTGCGCGACAGCTCTCCAGTCAAATCGCATCTCTTACTATTTCGATCTGAAAGGTCCCAGTATGACTGTGGATACAGCTTGCTCGTCGAGTCTGACAGCCTTGCACCTGGCCTGTCAAAGCCTGAGATCCAAAGAGTGTTCCGCAGCGCTCGTGGGTGGGTGTCACTTGAATCTGCTGCCAGATCCTTTCGTGTCCATGTCTCTATCAAGGTCAGTCAGAAGGCGCGCGGCTTGACTTCGCATACTCTTCGATTTGCATGCATTTTCCTCTAACTCTCGACAAATATCAAGGCTGTTTTCAGAGTCGGGAAGAAGCTTCCCCTTCGATCAAAAGTCAAATTCACAAGCAGTGAATGGATACGGCCGTGGGGAAGGCGCGGGATGCGTCGTCTTGAAGCCGCTTCAAGACGCCATCGATGCAGGTGATGCGATTCGCGCCGTGATTTGGAACACCGGTGTGAACCAGGATGGGCGAACCCGTGGTATCACAATGCCAAACACTCTGTCTCAGGAGGAGCTCATCCGCAAGGTCTACTTACAGGCACAAATCGATCCCGCAGAGACTGGCTACGTTGAAGCCCACGGGACGGGCACCACAGTCGGTGACCCAGCTGAGGCTCGCGCCTTGTCGGCAGTTCTCTGCGATGGCACAAGTCGTCAAAGTCCGCTTCTCATCGGATCAGTGAAATCAAACGTCGGTCATACAGAGGGAGCGAGCGGAATCATTGCGGTCATCAAGACTGCACTTATTTTGGAGAGAGGTTTCGTCTTGCCCAATTGCGGTGTAACTCAACCAAATGAAGAGATCCCGATGGAGCAATGGAAACTGAAGGTTTGCGACCCGAAGGTTCTCTGAGATATGTCTGTTGTATTGACCATCTTGTTTAGGTCCCAAAGAAAATGGCTCCTTGGCCAAAAGGGAAAAAATATGCCAGCGTCAACAACTTTGGTTTCGGTGGAACAAACGTGCACGTCATCATGGGCAGGCCCCCTTCGCTTCAATCTCTAGACAGTGCAAATGGTACTCCAACGCAAGCCACAAGCATTGGCGCGCAAGGCGAACGTCGTTCAGCCAGATATGTTTATGCAATTTCGGCTCCCACCAAGAGAGCTCTTGGAGCGGTCGCGAAAAATGTGATCAAGTACCTCGAGAAACACCCAGACGCTTACGATGCGTTTGTGATGGGGAACATTGCTTATACTCTGGGCCAAAGGAGAAGTTTGTTCCCATGGAGATCCGCCGTGTCTGCCTCAAATAGCAAGGACTTGATTGCTCTTCTCTCTGGCAAATTGGACATCTTCGATGGTTCAAAAGAGCCATCTGTCTCGCTCGTTCTCACGGGTCAAGGTGCGCAATGGTACGGTATGGGACGGGAACTTCTTGCTGCATCCCCCGTCTTTCGTGCGTCAATACAATTGATTGATGAGATTTTGAACGCATTGCAAAGTGATATGTCAATAATAGGTAGGCTCCCAGATCTGAGAATCCTCCAGAAGATAGCTAACTTTTCCGAAGACGAGCTCCAAAAGGATGCTTCTTGCAGCTCTCTTTACGAGCCCGCCGTCAGCCAACCTGCATGCACAGCTCTTCAAATCGGCCTCATTGATTTGGTGCGCTCATGGGGAGTGAAAGTGCAGTCTGTTATTGGACATTCTAGCGGAGAAATAGCGGCTGCTTACGCCGCCGGGATTTTGGATGTGCAGCAATGCGTGAGAATCGCCTACGCCCGAGGTGCCGCGGCACAATCGCTCAAAGACGATTCAGAACATGAGGAGGGAATGATGATGGTTGCTGGTGCTAGTTCCGCAACTCTTCAACCGTATATCGACCAAGTGTCAGATGGACGCACTGTCATAGCGTGTATTAACAGCGAGACAAGCGTCACAATTTCCGGTGATGCAGCCTCAATTACAGAGCTGGACTCTGTGTTAAGCCAAGTCAAGATTTTTACACGCAAGCTTCGCACGGGAGTGGCCTATCACTCGCCCCAGATGAAGCAAATCGCCCAAAGCTATCGCACGCTTATGGGGAAAATTGTTCCTAAGGCTTCAAGAATCCCCTTCCACTCCACCGTGCGTGGTGACGTTGTGGACGCCTCGATATTGACCGAGGATTACTGGATCGAGAATCTTACCTCCCCAGTCCTTTTTTCACAGGGTCTGCGAAGCTTGGTCTCCGCCATAGGAAGAGACGAGATGGAGAAGCGGAATCATTTACTTATCGAAGTTGGCCCTCATCCGGCACTGCAGTCCCCATGTCTTAGCGTCATACAGCAGGACTCCGCGCAGATTGACTATCACTATCTTTCCAGTATTAGACGGAATTATGATGCAGTCACTTCTATGCAAAATCTTGCCTCGTCACTCTTTTCCAGAGGAGTCCTGGTCGACATGGGGTCTATTAATGATTTCCAGGCCTTTGGCGAGAAGCCTAAGTTGCTCACAAACATGTTCAATTACCCTTGGGACCATTCAACTCGCCTCTGGCATGACTCGCGAGTGACAAGAAATTCGTCACACCCCCAATTCCCTCGCAATGACATTCTGGGAAGCTTCTCCATTGAAAATATCGACATTGAGCCTCGATGGAGAAACATCATCAGAGTGGACGATCTACCTTGGGTGAGACAACACAAGGTCCATGGCAACTCAGTCTACCCCATGACAGGGTTTTTGTCCATGGCGGTCGAGGGTGTATCTCAATTGGCGCAGCTGCAAAACATCCAGCTTGAGTGTGTCGAATTGCGCAATGTCAAAATGCAGCGGATGCTTGTGTTGTCTGACACATCGCCAGTAGAAGTGATGCTATCCATGAAACTCCAAAATGGGACCTCAATGACCCATGGGGCGTGGTATGAGTTCTGGACATACTCGTGGGCTGACGGTCGAGGTTGGGATGCGCACTGTCACGGATTTATTATCGCCAGGGGTCCCGAGAAGTCAAATCCCGTGACCAAAGCTAAGCTTGCTCTCGCTCAAAGTCTCTCTCTCTTTACCGATCAGTGCACGCAGGATGTCAATCTGACCGAAGTTTACGCCAATATTGCTTCTACTGTCCTGGATTATGGACCCATCTTCCGGGAATTCTCCCGCATCGCTCTGAGCGGGGATGGAAAATCCACCGCGAACGCCAGAGTCCCAGATACCAGCAGCTGCATGCCATTCGGCTATGAAACCAAATGTCTAGTCCACCCTGTCACACTTGACATGTATCTTCAGCAGTTCTGGTTTTTCTGCGGCTTTGAAAAAGCTGGACCAAACTTCTCCTACCTGGCACACTCCGTGGAGCATATGCTTATTCCTGTAAACGATACAGTGAAACCCGGCACGCCGTTCAAGCTGTTCACGACGCAAGACAGAAAACTGAAGGACGGAGAAACTGCGAGCTACAACGTGCTAGGAGTGGTCGAGGAGACAGGCGAGCCTTGGATCACGGTGACTGGGTTCACTGCCATGCGAGTCAAGGATGCTTCGACCAGCTTTGATGAGTCTTTGAAGAAATCTATCTGCTTTCGAGAGCACTTTGAGCCATGCCTGGATCTCCTGCGGGAAAATGGCCCTACATTGAAGAACAACTCCAGGCTCGATTTCAGACTTGATGTGGAGCACATGCGTCTGTTAGAGCAAGCGTCCCATTATTACATAAGTATGGCGCTACTACAAGTGCCTGAAGAACTTGACACGTTCTTATCACACCATAAGTTGCTTTATCAGTGGATGCGACGAGTCTGTCCACAGCCTGAGAAGTCTGTTCAGGAGGTTGACGAGCAGACACTGAATACAGTCCGCTCAATGAGCGCTGCTGGAAAGCTGTCATGCAAAGTCGGCGAGAACCTTCCAGCCATATTGCAAGGTCAACAAGAAGCGCTTTCTATCATGGTCGAAGATGATCTCTTGAATCAGTACTACGGGAGTCTCGATGGGTACCGTCGGAGCTATGAAAATGCATCCTTGTGCATTGAGAAGATGGCACATCAAAACCCAAATATGGATATTCTGGAGATTGGTGCAGGGACAGGGTCTGCAACCCTCCCGGTCTTGGAAACATTTGGTGGAAAGAATGGGAAGAGTACTCCGAGATTCAGTCATTTCACTTACACTGACATTTCGAGTGGCTTCTTCGAGAAAGCTCGCGAGAAGTTTCATGACTGGGACTCCCTCATGACTTACAAACGGCTCGATATTACCTCAGATCCAATCGAACAAGGTTTCACTGCGAAGTCTTTTGATTTCATTGTCGCATGCAATGTGTTACACGCGACGCCGATGATTCATGAGACCATCGCAAATGTGCGCAAGCTCCTGAAGCCTGGTGGTAAACTTCTTCTGATCGAAGAGACCATGATGCATCAGCGACTTTTCCTTTTCGCGTGTCTGCCCGGTTGGTGGGCCAGCCAGGATGGAAGACAGAGCAACGGTCCTCTACTGTCACAGGAAGAATGGAATGACGTCCTCAAACAGAACGGATTCTCTGGTGTCGATATTTGCCTGCAAGATTTCCCAGATGCGTTTGAGGCCTCTAATTGCATGATGGTCACGACCGCTGTTGAGGACTCTCAGCTTAGTGAGCAAGAAGTTGCCATTGTTGAGCTAGGGACGCAAAACCGTGTTCCTGGGTGTGCTTTGATTCAACCTCTCAAGGAAATTGGGGTAGAAGCGTCCCATACCTTGCCTAAGATAGAAGATGCCGACGCACATGGTAAAATCTGCATCTTCATGTGCGAAATCGGTCAAACCTTGCTTGCCAATTTGACTCAAAGCCAGTTTGAAGCCGTCCAGCGATTGATATCAACCGCAAAGGGAGTGCTTTGGATCACTGGCCATGAACGTTCGCCAATCCAGTGTGCTAGTCAGAAGATGGTACTCGGCCTGGCACGCACAGTGCGCAATGAGATGGGTTTGCCATTTGCCACATTGGATCTTGGCTATCTCGAGGACCTCACAAGCAAAGAGGCTGTTCGACATATCAGAGATGTTTTCAGGGCCGTCTTCAGCGAATCTTCTTCGTCCGTACTCATGCATGCAGATATGGAGTTCAGTGTTCGAGCGGGCGAAGTTGGTGTTTCGCGCATAGTCGATGATTCCGTCATGAACCTGAGCATGCTGCAAGCAGCAGGCCAAGCTCCCCCGCAGCTGCAGCCGTTTGAGCAAGTCGGCAGGCCCTTGGCGCTTAAGCTGACAGATAGCGAAGGTCTGGACGGATTCTACTTCACAGATGACAACATTACAAAGAATACTGTGCAAGATGGATTTGTCGAGATTCGAGTATGCTACTCCGGTCTCAACTTCAAGGACATCATGATGGTCATGGGTGAGGTCCCTGGAAACGATATTGGAATCGAGTGCAGTGGCATTGTCATGGCTGTTGGTACAGGTGTTGAAGATCTGGCGGCTGGTGACCGAGTTTGCGCCATTTTCAAAGGATGCTTCTCAAACTACATTCACTGCCCCGCAAACAATGTCTGGAAACTGCCTTCCGGTATAGACCTTGATGTCGCAGCCACTATTCCTGTGACATTCTGCACAGCTTACTACTCGATGATTGATGTAGCCCGACTTGAACCGGGAGAAAATGTTTTGATTCACTCTGCCGCCGGTGGAGTTGGACAGGCTGCCATTCTTCTTGCGCAGTCGGTTGGAGCCAATATCTTTGCCACCGTGAGTACGCAGGAGAAAAAGGAGTTCCTTGTGCAGACCTATGGTTTGAAAGAAGACCACATCTTTTACAGCCGAAATACCGGATTTGGTCAAGCTATTCGCAACGCAACTCAAGGACATGGTGTTGATGTCGTGTTGAATTCTCTCAGTGGCGATTTCCTCCGAGTTTCGTTTGAGACGCTAGCACCGTTTGGTCGCTTCGTGGAACTCGGAAAAAGAGACTTTTTGCAGAATTCTCGACTTGAGATGGCTCATTTCTTGAATAATGTGTCTGTCTGCTCTGTGGATCTAGTCATTGTCATGGAACGTAGGCCGAAGCTTCTCAAACGATTGTTGGGAGATGTGTTCCGAGAATTTGGCCAGGACGTCTTCTGCCAACCCCCATGGCCGATATCAACCTACTCAGTATCTGACACCGAACACGCTTTCCGAGAGTTGCGAACCGGCCGTTTGATTGGCAAAATCGTGATTGAGATGAACCCCGACGCCCTTGTAAAGGTATGTTCCCACTCAAAATCCTTCATGGCCGCCACTCTTTATCGAGGTCATGACCCAACTCACAATTCCTCGCAGGTTCATCCCCCCGCAAGATCGGACGATTTAGTCCGACAAGATGCGACATATGTTGTCGTTGGTGGCAATAAGGGGATTGGACTAGATATCATCTGTTGGCTTGCCGAAAGGGGCGCACGGCACCTAGTCATTGTGTCTCGCACTGGCCTTGTTGGCGAGCAAGCTCAGAATCAGGTGGTTCAGCTCATCAACAAGGGCATCACCGTCAAAGTCTGCAAGTGCAGCGTGGAGAACAAAGATGAACTCGCAAATGGCTTGAAACATGCACTATCCGGTGTGCCCCAAGTACGCGGTGTTATATACGGTGCAATGATCTTGCGGGTAAGGCTTCATCCACTTATCTTTCTCTCATTCAAGATAGCTCTAACCTTCTCAAATAGGACGTTCCCTTCGAGAAGATGAAGTATGTGGACTACAATGCTGTGGTCACAACACGTGTACAAGGTTTATGTAACGTGTACGACATCATTTCGAGTTCTAATGACGAACTGGATTTTGTCATAAATCTTTCTTCGGTAGCAGGTGTTGTGGGAAATCTCACACAGGCTGCATACGCAGCTACTGGGACTTTCATGGATGGCTTTGCCCAAGCTATGAGCGATGCAGGGGTGCCATGCACCACCATTGATCTAGCTCCAGTGCGAGACGTGGGCTATCTGGCGAAGGACAAGAAAACTCAAGAGGTTGTTCAGGGTACCTTTGGTGGTAATTGGCTGGATGCAGATGACATTCACAACCTCCTGGCTAGTGCCATCAAGGGTGTCATCAAGAAATCCTCCAACGGCCACTGTATCACAGGGCTAGACTCCATTCAGCTAGACAGCGTATCCGCTGGTCAGGTCTGGATGAAAGATGCTCGGTTCTCCCAGCTGATTCGGGCCGCCAGTGCCTCTGCCCCCTCAGCATCTGGAGATTTGTCCAAGACTCTGGCATTGGAGAGCCCGGCGAAGGCGCTTCAACATGCACAAAGCTTCGAGCAAGCTCAAGGTATTATTGCACAGGCCCTACTGAAGAAGCTTTGCAGTCTTCTCATGTTATCATTGGACGATGTTGATGTCTCCAAATCAATCTCGGCTTTCGGTTTGGATTCACTTGTTGCGATTGAGGTCCGTCACTGGATCTCTCGTGAATTCGATGCTGGGCTTCAGCTTTTGGAGATTCTTGCAAGTGACTCCGTGAGTGGATTGGCTACATTGATCACGGGCAGGTCTGGGGTTCTTTCGGAAGATATGAGGACTGCGAGCGCCATTTTGACGCATTGAGTCCTTGCTGTAAGGCGGCCACGGGACTCTTTGAAACGAACTTATATCTGAATGTATAATAATACTCTTTTTGATGCATGTTATCATGATCTGGGGTATATCCCCCACCTAACACTGTGGCAATAAGTACTGGACTCCATGGCTTGTTTCTGACCTTGGTGAACGATCCTCATCTTTTACACGGACGACTTGTGGCGAAGACCAGGACACCGGGAAGACGCTGGAAGCGACTAAGCTAGTAGATTATCTCACGGCGGAACAATCTCCAGCTTCCAATACCTAGACTTTGGCAAAATAAGTGGAGGGCTGCACGACTCTGCAATGGAGTGAGGCGGCTCCACCACTTTGCTGAATGACCTACCTAACCTATCCATTCATCTACCTGATGGATCCTATTTGACCTTAAGCCGGGGGCCAGGGCTATGGGTACCTAATGAGAGCTGCCCGTGTCCATTTTTCGTAGGTATCGGCTGCAGCCAGATAAGTATCGAGGAAAATTCCTCGCCTCTCGTCTAAACCTTCGTAGATGGGCAGAGGCCGGAAGTTCATTTTGTGCCGAGGTCGGGAGTCGCTGGTGCGAGAATATATTGCCCAACTGGAGTCGTGCCTCAAACCCGTCCGAGCCAAGTACACGGGATTTTCATCTAAATAGTTGAGATGATAAACACCACGAAAACAATGAAAACACCGAGTGACTTGTGTTACTCAACTACAGGAATTTTTTGATCGCTGCCATCTTATAACGCCAAAACAATTACATTCTTCCTTAGTCCGGGACATAGCCGTGTGCTGCACCCGTCCACTCCAACTGCCTGTCTTTTCTTTCTAACAGTCACGATGTGAAAGACAATAAGAAGATGATATAATTGATTATTCAGTCTCCTTCAACAAGAGCTGGTAAGATGGCCGAGTTGGTCTAAGGCGTCAGGTTAAGGTCTACCTTAGCATAAATTCCTGATCTCGTTTACGGGGCGTGAGTTCGAATCTCACTCTTATCACTCAATATCTTTTTTATTTTATTATTTATTTTTATTTATTCCTCCGTGCGACCCACAAGTCTACCTTTCTACCTGTCTCGACTATCTTTTTTGCTCACATCTTTACCTCAGAAGCGCCCACCCCTAATACCTCAAGGCTCATATGTCTACCATATCGAACGAACTGGCCTGCCTATATCGTTCACGAATCAATTCTGATAGTGTGTATCGGCTGGGAGAGCTTTAGTATTTGATTTAGTGGAGAACAACCTTCATAACCAATAGCAAGCATTACCCGTAAAAAAAGGGTGTATCATCCAAAAGTATTGCATGTTGGCCATCAAAGGCGTACCTACTTCCGAATTCTATACAGTAATTACGTACATCACAGCACCTCTGTAGGTATACCTACCAAATAATAACTAGGATTTTGTGGCATTGTCTCTAGGCCTACGGGCATGTAGAACGGATTGTACTCGTTGACTTTTCTTACATAGCTCCAAACTTGATCAGGATTAATCAGAACCGTTGATGCTGGCCCGACCATCATCACCTACAGTACTGTTCCTCCCTATCGGGTTTGTGAACTCGCCTTTGCGGATTTATTTGATCCGAACCCTGTACTGAATCTACTGGCTCGTCTGTCGCGTTAATAGACGACCTCTTGCTTTAATAAAAAAGTAAACTCCTCCCCTCTTATCCCACGAGAATCCAAAGCAATCGTCTTCCCGTGTCGCAGGTCATCTCAAACTCCATCCTCAATCTCACCAATCCCATCGATTCGTGGTAGGCTTGTAAAGCCCCGTCTATAAGTAACCTTTCGAGCAAAAGAGATAAGTACCCTAGCAAAGTGTGATTAATACACCACTTTCAACAAGAAACCAGTATTTGCTCAGAACGGCATACCTAAATCTGGTGAATGGTAAACTCTCACTCGGTGACTGCACATGAAGTGTAGGTATCGGTCTAGGTCACATACTTCATCAAAGGGATTAATCAGGAGTTGTCACGTTCGAACAATTTTACTTACAGGTACCAGCACAGAGGCCCTGTCTGCATTTCACCGTACCCCCCAAGCTCGTATGACTGATCACCTGACCATTTACCTTGGAACCTGATACGTATCAAGTCGAGCGAACATCGCTCTCTGTAGAAGCAGGGATTGAATGGATCATTTACGCTTCACTCGTGGTATAGCTTCAACAAACCAACAAAAGAAAAGAAAAAAATTACTCCCTCAAGGTCTAGATAAGACATAGTCATTCGGACAACACCGTATCGACTGATCTAATTCTTCTGTAGTCTGCAACTAATCGAGAAGATGCCTCATTCGTTATATCTGGCCGGTCGGCAATGTCCGTGCTAAATAATAGGCAATAAGCCGGATCGACTCTGCATTCTGTAGGGCTGTGGGGTAAAGATACCGATTTTGAAAAATCTGGGGTAAAAGCGCGGAATACGCGCACGCGGTTGGGTAGGTATGAAACACTAGCGTTTACAATCTCACCGAGCTTGAAAGTTCCGACTACAATAACGGGTACAAGACTTGGTCATTACACAGCACCGTCACAGGCTCTTGACGACGTAAATAATTATGGGGTGACGAGGAGGACTATGCATATAACTTTGACCCAAAATTAATCGTTAGGACGGGTGTTTCCGGCGGTGGAATAAGAGGAGCCAGAGGAGAGACAATGTTAATCAACCGCTACAATACGGAAAGTATTCAACTTGAACAAACTCGACCTGCAAAGCCATAATCCAGTGCTGTATATATGCGCAGAAAGAATTCTTCCACAGAAGAGATATGTTGTAAAAGAAGACAAGAGGGGTAAGAAGGAATCAATCTGTTAAGTGATCCTTGAGCTCGGTTGCCGGCTAGTAGGCTTTGACCACTCCGTGGGCTCGACCATGGCAGGAACTGCGACAAAGTATGATGCCTCCTACTACGGGAGAGCAGAAATCATAGAGGACAGTTTATAAATCCAAGCGAGCGGCAAGAGAAGGAGGAAAAGAGACACAAAGAAAAGAAGTGGTAAAAACAGATCCCCTTTTCCCTTTGAAGAAAAAAAACGCATAGAGAACAGGGACCGCTCAAAAACGACAGAAATAGCGCATATCGCCTCGGGGCTCGCTTAGTTGATACGGAACGCATCGAAGATCACTATCACAGAGTTAGCAAGGGAAGAAATTATCACTAAGAGATCTCATCGCAATATAAAGGGGATTGGAATGACCACGAGCTTACCTTCTTGTCCTCGTCGGCATCCGCTGCCGACCCACATCAGAGTATTCAGGAAAGTATATCGCTCATCACCAGTCTCCATGGATAGGTTGATGCGGTACTTGTAGCTGCTGGGGTTGATACCATCGGCCATTGTGGTGTCGTTGACCTTCTCAAGAACGTCCTTGGCACCGGTAAGCCATCCCTGGGCCCGGACAATCACATAAGCGGGCGGCTCATCGGCAGTCTGCAGCATGTAGCTCGCGCGAAGATTGGTGGTGTAGTCCTTCGTCACAATTTGAGTATCTTGACCACCGGGCTAGTTCTCCGTGTCAGTCACTGCCGATATAGACTTTCCAAGACTTCAAATATCAAGAGGTCAAGAATTCAAGGCCGAGAGGAAAACATACCAGAACAATACCCTTGCCCCAACGACCGGCCCACTGGCCACCCAAAAATGACACCCATTCCCGACCACCCCAGATGCTCTGCCCCACGGTAACTTTGGGATTCATTTTGATACTCATCCTGAAGTCCAGCTCCAAAGTGGGCGCAGGGATCTGGAGGGATCGTGCCACGTCACCTTCGGGGAATGTGTGCAGGAGATTATTCGCAGGAATCGAGTCTTTCATGACACTAAGGTAGGTCGGGCACTCGAGCAGATGTTGGCGTTGGCGACTCGTGTTCTTGGCGCGGACTTGTTGACAGTAGATGCATTGGACAGAAAGGCACTGTTACGTAGGATTCACCAACATTAGCCTGGGTTTGCTTTGGACGTTCTGTGGCCCAATTGAACAGTCTAACCTTGTCTTCCTCCTTCGCGCGGAATTCAACAAAAGCCGCGTGCACATCATCCAACGGCGGCGCAGGAAGATTTGAATTCGCGCTCTTGGATTTGGGCTTGGGAGTTGGCCGTGATGGCGCCGCTGACGGCGGCGCAGAGCCCGAAGGGCCCGTTGGCGGGCCCGGAGTTGCCATCGGAGGCCGGTTCAGGTTCTGCAGAGGCGTTTGAAGAGGTGTGGCATGCGGGTTGACCCCGTTCGACATGAGGTTGCCATTGGGAGTTGGCATGGTGGCAGGGCCACCAGGCCCTGGAGTGGCCGTCGGGCCACTGGGAGTACCGGGATAGCCATTGGAAGAGGGAATGCCGTTGGGGGCTTGCGAAGGCTGGTTTGGCTGGGGAGCATTGGGGTGACCACGAAGACCGGGGCACTCCAGAAGATGTTGCTTCTGTCGCGAGGTGTTCTTAGCGCGAATCTGCTGGCAGTAGATGCATTGCACGGAAAGACACTACAGGTGGTGTGACCGAAACGGGTCTCGTATGTTAGTGACTGGTCGCGTCGTGGTGGTTTTGGAAATATTACGAAATACGACAGTCACGCACCTTGTCATCTTCCTTGGCACGGAATTCGACAAACGCCGCGTGCACCTCCTGGTCGACAGTCCGGCCCATCTTGTAAATGGACGCGACAGCAGGTGAGAAAATTGTTCGACCGGAGCTCTCAAAGGGGGGAGCTGGGGGGAGGGCGCGTATTGCGACGGTATGGGAAAGGCGAGCGTTTGGTTTTTTTTGGAGGGAGTTTGTTCGTGAGGGTTGGGATGAAGACGCGGGTGAGTGGGGGTGGGAGATTCGAGGAAGAAAGATGGGAAGAAATGGAAAGACCAAGACGAGATTACGAGTCGCACGGGACCGGTCGGGTACGAGTAACGGCGAATGCCCAGCGTAATTTGGGGACCGCGCGTAATTCAGGTAATCGGTAATTTCATGAGTACCGTCGGTAGTGACCGACATCAGCAAGGAACTTCATTACTGATCGGATCAAAACTCTTATATGCAATTGTCCATGACTGAGCATACTTTTAGCCTAATTAAGAGTTACTGCTGTAAAAATGGTGTCTGATTTGATCTGATAAGGGCGTCAAAAAAACCATGGAGGGGTACAAATCCATACGTAGGCTCCTGCTGCTAGGCATTTCATCAATGTAGGCAAAAGTCTCGCCAGTATATCTCTGCAGCTTTGAAAATATAAGTACAATATGTTTCATTCTGGCTCCTCACTTCGCCGCTCGAGCTACCAGTACTGTCTGGCGCCTGCAGTGGTGCTACAGTATAAAACTATATCAACCTAGGAATATGGATGTCTATCAGCCAAGCTTATGAATCACCAACAGGTAGTAAGTCCGACAGTGCCTAATGGGGGTACATCAAGATGTGTATGGTCTCCACAGTGACTGGATGTACTTCATAGGGTAGGTAGGTATGGAGGCAAGGCACAACCTAACTCGCTAACTTGGGTGCTAGAAGTCATTACCTTGGGTAGTCACTGTTCGGATATGTGTAGGATTTCCATCTCATGCACGATGGAACGACAATGATGGCATTTATCCGTGGGTTGATCGAAAAGCCATGATGCTTGCGCCCTACTCTTTCCTGGAGTGCCTTTTGGTTGCCATCTTGCCCTGTCTGACGCCAAGAAAGACATGCCTGACTCAAGCTGGGGGCGCTTTCGGCTAGAAGGCTGCTGGGCCGCACACCGGTGAGCCTGACTGGAGAAAGGGGAAAAGGTAAAAGGACGAAGGAAGGGCCTCATCCCGTGTGTGAGCGTAATGCCGTTCGGCTTGGACGGATCTTGTGGAAAAGCAGTCTTCAAGGAAATGAAGTACATATAGCAAAGCATAACTTCCAGCAGTCTAGCAATCGCTCTTACAGTACTACCTCTAGATCTTTATACCGTATCCTCAAGATTACTGTAGGGCACGTATTACATTACCCTCAGTTGTATCCCAAATCTTTCGCAGGTATCGTTCCGGACGGGAGGATTGGTTCCTGTTCGCGTATCTTCATACGCAGTACTCGAGACTTTGACTTGGTGCCTGGTAAGATTCACCCTTACGGATGAGGAGCCGGTATCATAAAAGATTTATAGATCATGCATGCATTGCAGTCCACGAGTCTCAAAAACAATTTCATAGGGCTTAGTCCAACATGATCAGTTCACGTTCGTGAACTGCAACTTCTCCAGTCGGCCGGCGATCCCTCGGTCGGCGGCACTCAACTTCCATTATGATCCCCAGCTATCAATAATCATCCTCAACCGATAATGTGGGCTGCATTTCCACGCGTCAGCGCCGCCACGCCCCACCTGCGATTGTTAAATAGCTCGCGAAACACTGCTCTTCCATTCATCTCCGACCCATAGACCAGATATCCCGTTAATGATGAATTGCGCACGAAGACCAAAGAGATGCGGTCAAAATAGCAGCGATCACCCTCCCGGAAGA
Organism: Penicillium sp. PF2412A; assembly: GCA_023626555.1. Taxonomy (NCBI): domain Eukaryota; kingdom Fungi; phylum Ascomycota; class Eurotiomycetes; order Eurotiales; family Aspergillaceae; genus Penicillium; species Penicillium sp. PF2412A. Next base: position 36,336 of record JAMAHA010000102.1, on the reverse strand, counting down.
CATAAAATCCACAAAAGGACAAGTGGTGACTGGCTAGTGAAGTGATCGTCATTGGACCCAAAAAAGAGCAAGGCCGTTCCCCTGTGAGATCACCTGGCACGCAGAAAGCGTAGATCGATCAATCAACTTGGCGACTCTGCACACCTGATCCTTGGCTTTACACCGGAGTTACAGCCAGTTGAAGCGAAATGTCGCCGTGATGAGCACTCATGCTTCGACTAGACGCGCCACTACCATTGCATGCCTCCTGAGACACATTGAGAGCACCTTTGGTCGCGAGTGTAAGCACGTTTAGAAAGCCCTGCGCAGCCACGTTACGCGCAGTCGTTGCCGGAGGGAGCAGCCATGAGAAGGCAATGCGGCTGGAGCTGTTTGTGCCGTGTTCTTCAAGTTTCAGTTGAATAAAGTCGAGAAAATTGAGGCTCTCCGCATCCAAGGTGGATACAATACGCTCGGATGTGGATTTGCGTCTCAGCGAGATCGTGCTGATATCCTCCCTGTCAGGTGCTAGTTCGCTTTCAAGGTAGCGCGTAATCTCCAGTTGCTCCAGCTTGTCTAATTCATCACCGGCATTGAGAATGGATAGGCTGCTCTGGCGCTCGCGTCCGTCGGGATAGCTTCGACCGGCGAGAGGACTAGCACTGGTGAGACGACCTCGTGGCCGAGCAGACGATCCAGAGATACTGCTGAATTTCTGGCCTCGGATTGAGCTAGGCAGGGACGCGGTGATGTTCCACGGCATCTCGGAGGATCTGTCATAGTTGGCGCTGGACGGGGCATTTCGCGCAATCTCGACATCCGGTGAGCCTGATCTAACAGCCTGTCCACGAGACCTGGGACTCTCCTGTTTCTCAGTACTATCCGTATTTCCGAGTCTCGCAAAAGTCGTCTCTCCTGAAATAAGTCCATGAAGTGCGTCGCCGGAATAATCGTTGAGAGGGCCTTCTTCACGATGCTGCCCAACCCAAGTCCGACAGACCCAATGCCGAGGCCGAAGACCCAGAATTCTGCATTCTTCTTCGACAGAGACGCGAACTTACTCTGATTCTTTTGCTTCAGCACCTGGGCCATATTTGCTGCGTACTCATCATTCCATCTTGCCAGGTCTGTATTGCGCAGGGTCGTACTATCATCAGAGCTGATCACCTTGGCTCGTCGAATGCGCTGACGAGCACGCGTCTCTGCAGCACGCTCAATTTCACCATCTTCCAACATTCTCCTTTCCACAGATGACCGCAGAGCACTCTCAGTAGTTTGCTGAACGGGCAGGGGTTGAGTTACTTGTTCCTCCTCCGGGGCCGGCAATAGGATATCTTCGTTGGTGTCCATCCTCTACATTCAACAATTAATTGCCTGAGATCATTCCTTGCTTGTCAAAATTGAACTCACGAGATTGCCTTGCTCAACCAGTTCGTCAGTCAATGCTTCCATGGCTTCTCCCTGCATGCCGGTCTTCCTTCTTTTCCGAGGCGATAAACCGTCCTCATTGAGCTCGACGAGATTCCCTTCTTCATCGAATTCGAAGTCCGGCTGAAGCACAAAACCCTCGTCTTCGAGATCTGAGCGAGTTCTCTTTCCGAAAAGCCCTCTCTTCTTTCCCGACGAAACTGCATCAGTGTTGATAGCATTCACGTCTTCGGTGCCTATCAGGTCGTCTTCGTTTACGTCAAGGTGGATCACTCCGAGCTGGGAATCTCCTGTCAGGAGAGTGCCTGGTGAGCTCGCCCAGCCATCAAATAGCTGTGAAGATGCTTGAATTGCCACCCCCTCGAGAAAGTGAAAGTTGATATCCAGTCCTGGAAGGCCGGTCTCGGGAATGAAGCCCGGATCGTAGGGAAGAATGAGATTAGCAGCCCTAGCTTGAGGTCAGTAACTTGAGCAAGAAAATGTGATCTCGTGACTGCAGCCCCGGGGGAAGGATTCGCGCACTTTGTTTTCCCGGCACTGGGATCAAGGCCACCACCTGGCAGCTGCTTCAGCATGGAAATCATTTTGTCCCGCATTGTCTGCGCATCAAGCAAGGTGTATCCGCACTGCTGATCATAAACCTTTGACACGCCGTAGCTGTTGAGAGAGGGGGAGAGATGTTAATGAGCAACAGATACTACTAAATGAGAAGAGTGAGGACCGTGTTACTTACAGCAGATTTCCTTGCAGCCGCAACGCTATCGGAGCTTCAGGGTTGAGAATCATGTTACAGGCTTCTGGAACATCGACTTCCTGGATTGCCTTGCGGTTGAGTCGGCGGGTGAGCGAGCGCGAACCGAGTGTTGCAACAAGCCTAGCGTTGTGGTAGTTCAGTGATTTGACTCGGGGTCGAGATATTGGAGTCGGATGCGCACCATATGGTTGCCACGCCATGCTCAGGCGATGAGAGCACTTTTGGATTGATCAGAAATTTTTTTTTCGAAGATTCATACGCGAAATCGAGGAAGAACATGCTTACTCTCATGACTGAAGAACATGTTGGGCGTCGCCTCACTGGCGGATGCGAAAACGGCAACGTGATTCCTCGGAAATGGAGGCGAAAAAACGGCAAAGAATTCAGTAGAGTGATGAAAAAAGCATGGGAATGAAACAAATTCCGAGAATGGAAAGTTTGACGAAAGTTGAGGATGAAGAAGAGTGAAAGGTGGATGAGTTTGGGGGAAAAGAATGAGTAAGTGATGGCAGGCAAATGAAGACCAGGGTTGGCCTCCAAAAGGGACAAATGGGCGCAGCCGACAGCAAACTGGTCCAAATCACCTGCTCTGCTTGGTGGTGTGCTACAATACCACTTGTTTACTCATTCGATTGCTATAAATAATGCAATGAGAACTTGATCGGGTAGCGTATGTACCAGTTCCTTAGTCCATCATGGCGTGACTTTGCCTCGATAACCACAGATCCGCTTTACCAGCCTCAAGGTCTTGACAAACTGAAAAATAACACAGGCATAGTAGGTACCCTCAACCAAACCAGGCCAAAGCAAGCACCATCAGCCAATGATTCTACTGAAGAGCCACCAGACGATATGCTAACTTCATGATCCATTCAACTCACAGTCGATATCCTTAGTGTGACGACCTTCCACCCTCCACCAACTTACGGACTATCATAGCTTGTCCTGGCCACCGACGAGAACGCCGTCTGCGACGACGGCAGTTGGATGGCATTCAGAATAGCCCGAATTTCTGGGCGAAAAGATAGGTAGAGCAATCTCGATTGAAAGCTCACCGAGCAAAGCAACTTTGACACAATTTTTCCAACGCCAGCCTAGAGGCACAGCTCAAAATCTTTGTACTTGATACACACATCGGGCCTGAGATCGACAAGCTTCTGACCGACTTGGAAGAGCTCTACGCTAGCATGAAACGCGGATGGACAAAACCGACACCGGGCATTCAAATGAGCTCTAGAAATGACTAATAGAAACATACAGGACCATACGAGGCGACTCGACAACCAGAAAGACAGCATAAACACCAGAAACTAGTAAATGACATAGATGACTGGACAGAACACACAGTGGAGATCAATTCGACATTGAACAGACACCGCCCATGTAGTCCAGGTTAGAAAGAAAATGCGCGAGCCATGTCTCGTACAGCATACCGCAGCAACAATTGACCGAGCACAGGAGGACCAAGAACAATGGGAAGTGCGGGCATATTGCAGGGGAAAGAGATTGATAGCTTGATTCTGAAGGCTGATGGAGCCATCATCTCAACAATGTTGCCGCATCGAAATTTTTTGAGACAAGATTATTCCATAGGAATGCCCTCATATTCAGAGTAGCCAAGAGCCAAGTTCATGTTCTCTGTGGGTTATTATTAGCAAAGTTCAAGGACATTTTAGCAGACCAGATGACTTACGTAGGCACTGAGTGGCGGCACCCTTGAGAAGGTTGTCGATGGTGGCGCATACCACAACGCGCTTGCCGCTGGAGTGGACGGCAAAGCCACCGATCTCCACCCCGTGACGACCGGCAATATCCTTGACAAGAGGAGCCTCGCCAGTGATCTTGACAAGCTTCTCACCAGCGTAGCGATCCTGGTAGATGTTTCGGATGTCACGAGAGGTCATTTCTTTGTTCAAGGGAATGCTGATGGTATGCTGCGAGGCTGGGTCAGAATGGGGGTCGTAGAATAACGACATGGGTACAATGAAGGAACTTACCGAAATACCCTGGAACCAGACAGCGACGTGGGGAATGAAGGCAATGCTAGTGCCAAGCTGAGCACTGATCTCACGCTCGTGGATGTGGTCAGTCAAGCTGTAGGGCACAAGGTTGTTGGTGAGGAAGTTGACGTCGTTCTTGGGACTGGGCTTGGTGCCAGCACCAGAGTACCCAGAGACACCGAAGGTGGTGGGCTGACCACCCAGGAACGGCACAAGGGGAGCAATGCCGAGCTGTGCCGCTGTGGCGTAGCAACCGGGGTTGGCAATCCGAGTGGCACGGGCAATCTTGGAACGGTCAACGAGCTCAGGCAGACCGTAGGTCCAGTTGGAGTCGAAGCGGTAGTCGGCGCTCAAATCAACGATCACGTTACCCTTCTCAGACCCACGGTCAACGGCCTCGACGAAAGGCTTGCAGACACCGTTGGGGAGTGCCATGACCCAGCAGTCAATGTCGCCGTTGGCAGACATTCGCTGAACATCCTCAGGGCTCAAGTTCTCGTAGATGATCTCGCGCTTCTCATAACCTTGCAGTTTCTTGCCGGCCAGCTCCCGGGAAGAGACATGGCGCAGGTCCATGTTAGGGTGAGCATTGAGCAGGTTGATCAGGGCCTGACCAGTGTAGCCACGAGCGCCAATCAAAGCAACCTTGGCAGGCTGGGGGTTGGAGGCGTTCTTCTCACCGAGAGGAGGGTTGGGGTTGGTGGTGGTGGCATAGGTTCGGGCCGCGTTGATCGCAACAGCCGGGCGCTTCATACGGGAAGCGCGGAGGGCGTTGGACACGGAGGAGAAGGCACGCTTCTGCTCCATGGAGGCACCGCTGGCACCGTGGCCCTTGCTGATATTGATAGCAGCCTCGTGAGCACGGTGCAGACGGTGCTCAAGGTTGATATCACCGAACATCTGGCGGCCGTGCTTGGTGAATTCCTGAACGAGCTGCTTGACCTCATCACCGTTCTCTGCCCCGTACCAGAACAGAACCTCGCCGTCCCGGCTGAGACTGCCTTCCGCCTTGTCAAAGAACCATGTCAGGTTCTCATCATCCTCCTTGACGGTCCAAGCCAACTTGGGGAAGTCCTTCTTGAGACTAGCAAAGACATTGTCCGCCACGTTGGTCAACCAGCCCGACTTGGTGATTGTGAAGGTGGCCAAGTGGGCCATCAGGGAGCCCTGCTGGGGTGGCAGAACTACGGCCAAAGCATCCATCGGATCGTCGTAGTAGATCTTGAAGTCACGCTCCTTCATACCCTCGACGTAGCGGTCGACGACGGCACGGGCATCCAGGCCCTCCCGATCTCGGACCAGCACATCCTTCAGGGCGTTCAGATCGCCGAACGCAGCCAGGGAGTTCTGAACGTTGATCTTGTTGCCTCGGCGGATGAGAGTGCCGGCACCCGAATCGGTGAAGAGCTCCTTCTGAAGATCGGCCGGGTGAATGATGGCAACACTGGACGAGCGGGGCAGGTCGCTCAAGAGATCCTTCATTTCCTTGATCTTCAGGCGAGTCCCGTGACGAACCCACCATTGGGTCATCAGGTGATCGTACTCTTCATCGAGGTTGATGACGGAGATCTTCTCGCCAGTGTCACCATTGAAGAGACCTCCCTTCTCAGCCAGGTACACAATCTTGAGAGGCTGCAGCGACCGAGCCAGTTCACCGGCGGCGACGTCAGCATTGACGTTGAGTACTTGGCCGTCGGGGGTCTCGGCCATCGAGGTCAGAATGGGCAGGCAGCCCGCCTCAATGGCCGATTCAATGGGCCTCTTGTCCACACCATTGATCTTTCCGACCAGGTTGTACTTGGGCTTGTCCAGATAGTCGGCAGAAAAGACACCGGCGGTGATGGGACGAGCACGCACACCCATGCGCTCCAGCTCCTCCACCAGCTTCATGTTCTCCTCCAGGAAGAGCTTGCGTGCCAAGGATAGAGTCTTGCCATCTGTGACCCGGATTCCATCCTCGAATTGGGGCTCCACACCGGCGGCTTCCAGCATGCGATTGAGCTGAGGCCCGGCACCGTGAACGACGATGGGGTAAAGGCCGACATGATTCAGGAATGCGAGGGCGGAGGACAAAGTCTGCAGGTGCTCGGTGATGATTGCACCGCCCACCTTGATCACGGCGAACTGCTGCGAGGAGACGGAGGTGAAGTGAGACAGATACTGCTGGACCTCGCGCTTGGATCCAATGTTGCTTAGCAGCTGAACGACAGTGCTTCGAGTGGAGCTTGGCTGAGCGTCTGCGGTGCGAGAGTAGGCTCGGACATTGCGGCGAAGAGGTGCAGCAACTGCGCGGGCAGAGACCCCGGAGCGCAGAGGCAAGGCCGGCTGCGGCGCGGAGAACGATCGGAGGGGCTTGGTGGAAGCTCTCCGCACGGCGGAGCGAAGGGACAGCATTGTGGTCACCAACATGCGGCAACTTCAATCGGAGGTCTTTCGCAGATTACTGGGGGAAACGTCCCCTCGGTTAGCTGATTGAAAGAGTAGAGGGGAGAGTGAAGAAGTATAAAGCAGGAAAGAAAGGGAAGGAAAGAAAGTTAAGAGTCAATAATTGCTGGGGAAGGGAACAAGTGCTCCCAAGAAAGGTCGAGCGATAGGTATGACTAACAACCTCCAATCGAGAGATTTTGCACCGGCCGGGTGTCGGAGTGCCCACTGGGCCAATCAGCCGATGACGGGGAGCCGGGCGGTGTGTCGTTGCGACAGCGAGTCGCGCACTGGGCTGGACGTGAGGAGGTCCCCTTCTTATACTCGATCCGCGCGATTTATTGTATGCATTGATGTATTTCCCTCATAGAGCGATTTAATGGATAGATATACGAATTAACGCAGCCGGCAGAATATTCGGTAGCTCAGCAATGAGAGAGATTTTTTTTTTCTTTTTGGGTGGCACGGCAGACTTGGAATTAAATCACCCACACTCAGGTCGGGTAGCCCACCAGCTTATGTACCATCCACAGTCCGCACTCCGTGGTCTCGTCAGCCGGCGCAGATCTCTCGAGACCGGATCCTCTCGTTGATGGGGACCACCCGCCCAAAGTTGGGTCATTGGTGCCTTGGTGTTGACTCACTGTTCCCCAAACCCTATGACCGCTGGGAATCAGCCACCCTGACCATTCAGCTTTTCTGTGGGAAAAAAAAACACACACACACCAAGTTACAAAAATTCCAAATGACACAGGTGAATCTTGAGAAGCCAAAAGGCCATGCGCTGGACAAGCAATCGATGCTGACCGCGGCTGCTCTCCATCCAGCTGCAACGTCATCCGGCTTCGGCCGTGTATCGGTTATCTGATCCTCTCCGTGTATCTAACTCGTCTACTCCCGAGGCCCCTATCCACTTCCTCCACCCGTCCTGTTTTAGTGTCTGACCTTACAGGGCCTGTCACGCTTGATCACTAGAGCCAGGGCTGCATGATGTTGGGCCCTTGCACAGTAACGCTTGGTTCCGTGTAGCTGCATTCTTACAGGCTTAGAGGTTTGATTGCACAGAAAATGAGCCGCACTGACTTGAGTCGACGAACCAGGGCTCCAGGAAAATGGATATCGAGGCCTCGTGTCCTAACAGCAGAGTAAGCTTATTTTACTATAGGACCACTTCCTGTAGGTAGGAGACTACCGAGGACAGTGGCATTGAGCTTCCCTGCTGGATGGGTAAATTTTTCTCCCTACAGCCGTAAGCACCCACCGGAGACCCACAACCTTAGCGGCACATGAGTAAGTTGTGAAATACACTCAGGAGGCTGACGGATTCATTAAGACTTTAAAAAAAAGGCGGAGCCAGATTGCCACAAGCACAAGAGACAAAGAAGCAGGAAACACACTTTCCAATGTCGCAAATCATACTGATCACATCAAGCAGGCGTCAAAGACGGCATCACAGCAGTATCGTTTACATCTTCGCCCGTTACTACATGGCGGCAGAATGCCTCCTTTCCTAAGAACGCTCAACTGAACGGTTAGGACGGTGATGGTCTTCTGCCGCTATTCACGGGCGCAGATGTAGTCAAGAGATGAAAGTCATTCAAAACACGCCCAAAAGAAAACAAACGGAGGTATTAGCAGTGGGGAAGACAGCGGCGGAAAATCTGTGGTCTCTCGCGAGACAAGGGGTGATAGAATCCAAGGCCACGTCACGTCCGCCTATTGTCTTCCCAATTCCAAACAAAAAACACAAAAGTTCGTGGAGCAAGGCATATTGTGCATTTAGTGACGAGTGACGGCAACTAGATGGTTCAGACAGATAAGATCAGCTCACGCTCAGCACTCAAGATTCTGTCTGACTTTGGCTAGACTTCCCGCAGTCTGCCTGATTCCCGACCATCTGCGACTCCACTCTAGGAAGGAAAACTTACCAGGGACGATGATGACAAGAAGGAGCACGATCACACAGATGACGAGACATACGCGCATCTTCATGTCCTTCCACCACATTTGCTTGCGCACTCGGTTGGCGCCCCGGCGGAAGCCCTGAGCAGACACAGCCAGGTTGTCTGTCTTGTCCTGGAGTGAGTCGAGGCGCTCTCCACGCTGAGAGACCTTGTTGATGTTTTCACGCATCACCCCAACGGTATCGTCGATTTGCTAAAGTACGTCTAGTCAGTGCCTATTATTGCCGCTACTGCCGATCGGAGCTATCTCGGTCCAGCCATCAAGTATCATGATGGCTGAGAGTCATCCGAATAGGATGACGAAGCAGTTCAATCCACCACAATACCAGAATTGCTAAGTATAGCAACGTTGATAGTCAAAGGGGGAACACTAACCGCCTGCAAAGCGGCTGTGCGCTGGTTGCCATTTTGTTGCGCGGAGGCAGCTCCGGGGGCACCGCTGGAGCCGGCGGGAATATAGGGGTCGTAGGGAGCTTCGCCAGACATTATGGACGTTGATTATTTGGAGAAAAGAACGAGAAAAAGAAGTCGTTAGGCGTAGACACAGGAGCAGGCGACTTCGACGAAGCAGTCCAGGTTGCTTTGTTTGGACACAGGGGAACCCGGAATTTGGGCGATCAAGAGACGAGAGAGACAGCAGTTGATGTGAGACGAACGGATGGGCGTTATGAGAATGTGTGGTACTAAGGAGCAGCCGAGAGGGATAATGACTGAAGAGGGTCGAAATAGTGAGGGCGGTGGTTGGGAGGAGTTGTGGCGTGAACGAGCGACGCTTGCTGACAATCGTTATCCGTGCACGTGATTCCGAGAGGAAAAGGGTAGCCTGGATGACAACAACATTAGTTTCGCCAAATTGTGGCTTAGCTATTTTGTGGTGATATGGCTTAAATTCTATCAACTTGATTTACTAAGTGAGAAGATATCTTCTCCAAGGACAATTACTAGGAGTTGTTATATGAGTGCTTACTGAATCAATGGGCATGCATAGAAGCAAGACATCATGCTCATCTGTTGACAGGCCCGAAACATCATATTCCAGTGCTACCGCTTTCCCCGGCAACGAGCCGTCATAGTGGCAGACGTGGACCCTGCAATAGATTAGTTCAAAGTAGAAATTGTATGTTTCAACAACTACGGCCCGTATTAAGTTTCTATGATCACTTCTCTTCAAAGAATTTATGAAGTTAGTGTAATGATCCGGCAGCCTCCGGACTATTACAGTGCTCGTATACACCACCTACGTATGATGTATGTTATTAAAGAATCAGTCTATTCATAGAACAGCGGGCGGGGCCCACTAGGGCAGCGCCGCACGAGTCTTTTGCCTCATGCACCCCGGACTTGACCAGTCACCAGGTGGCGAATATCAGTGAATCAACATTCAAGGCGAAGACTGGCGCTATTCACAGTATCTTGAATGTTTGCTCATACATATGATCTCTGTGGGATTTAGATTTTTAAATCTAAGCTTTCCTTAGTGAATGCGAGATGCCTTTTCATACTTGTAAGAAATGGAATCCATGCCAGACCTGTCGCCAGCCTGATTTGTTAATACGACACAGGCTTGGCAACATAAAGTGAATAATACCAAGTTTTAAAAGAGTGGAAGGGTGCACAGAAGGGAGGTACCATTCCAATTGAGTAACTAGTAGCTATCACTAAGTTCATCGGCTGTGTACCTAGAACCATAATATTCTATGCCATTTCAAAATCCACACGATATGCTTCAGACAGGGCCGGGTCTTGCCGCAAAGATGAAGAGACCGAGCTAATGCAGTATGGTTCAGTAACATGTCTTTATGAAGGAAAAATGCAAAACATGATATGATGACTGACATGTGAAGCGTCACTCTTGCTTCTCCTCGAAATTTTGATTCTTCTTGATGTCCTGGTCCTCTTCAATGTTGTATTTTTTAATGCAAGCATCAAGGTTCTCCTTAAAGTCATCCAGCTTGGCACGTGTCTCCTCAAGGGAGAAATGGACATCGGCGAGGAACAATCGCACCCTAGTGAAGGCTTCCAGAGCAAGATCCATCTTTAGCTTGATGAGATCTATCTCTCGCGAAAGCTCACCACCTGGCTCCTGGTTCATTTGCTCCACCAGAATGTGTGCGATCAGAGTACTCATATCCCATTGAGGAAGAGGTTGGCCGGCGGTGATCCTGTGGCCCCTTGAACGGCGGCCTCCAGAGCGACGTGTCATCGTGAAGTATTTTGGAAGCTTGGATGAGGGTGATGGTAATCAGGAGTTGGCAAAGTCTTGAGTATCGAGGGGAGTTGACTGTAGTCAGATGGAGGGCGTGTGTGCGAGAGAGGAGAAGAAAACAAAGGATGATGGGATCATATCTGAGAGCATTTTATTTGTGTTGGTAGACATTGTTTTCAAATAGTAGCTTCCGGAATCTCGAGCATCTGAAAGTTGCGCGACGACGATACACGCACACTACCTACAGTTTAAGTATGGTCTCTCGACATGGTGAGCGGAACAAGTCAAATGGCCCCGGTTATAGAGCCGGAAGCTTCTCACCTTAAGTCTTTTCGTATTGAGAATTCCATGACATCGTAACGTATCAATCTTTAACACACTTTGCGCTCATGTCATCTGCATGGTAGTATTTCATAGTAAACACGCTAAGAATCAAATGGTAAGGATCCAGAAGAAATTGATCAGTTACTCCTTCTATTTGATAAGTTTATCAAGCCGTCTTGAGTCTGCTTACATGCGTCTTTTCTGCCACAAAATTCAGTACCTGGCTGTACCAATCAAGAATCTGGTGTACCGGGCGTCGGTTTTCAAGAATAGTCTTTTAACCACAAAATTCCATTCGTTTTGGTCGTCGCAGGCATCCTTGATTATGTTGTCACCAACGTCAAGCAATAGAAAAGTACCTTCAAGGCCACGTCCTAACTTGAATATAGATGGCGAATAGTGAACCTCTCAAGAGGAGGGCCCTGAGCAAGGCTTACACTCTACCAACAATTATCTGGCAAAAGGTGACGGAAGATAAGTTCCCTCATATGTTGACATCCATCCCAGGATTCTGATTCCAGCAATACAAGACGGGATCTAGTTTGGCTGCAGGTTGGAGCTTCAGGCGGCGCCTCAAGCTCCAGCTTGCAACATTCGAGCCTCCCGAGATAATGGTCTACCGTGCTGGATGACCAGCTCTCGGGCTGTTCCTCCGGGCTGTGATCTAGTCTAATGAGACGTGGAGAAACACAATATCACGTAACGCCAAGACCAGGCCTATGATTGTAAATTGACCACGGCCTCAGCTGCCCGAGTCGCACACTTTAATTCATGCTCCCTCCCAATGAGAGTCTATATATAACGTAGTTTACGTAGAAGATGCCTGGCACGTAGGTGATGTTAGCACGGGAAAATGAATCTTAGTGGGCCAATTCGAGAGAGATAGGTTATTTGCCTTCTACACCTAAATCCTCGATAGTTTAGACCTAGTAGAGTCCTTGTAATTCCAAGTCAAAAATGAACTGATGGTTGCGACAAAAAGACAGCCTCTCAGGGCTGGTCTCAAGGAGCAATGATCTAGTATGTAGGAATTCATTGGCAAGATCGATTTTCAAGACGGCCTGATATCTTTGAGCTCTTTGCATCGCGCTTTCAATTGGTGACTCCCATTCTGGAGAGAAAAATTGCCAACGAAAAAGTAAATGACTGTGACGCCTGCGATCGCGGATCACACAGTTCTTTAGGAAAGATTTGCTTCTAAGTCAGCACGATTGATAGGCACATATTGTGTCAACATTGCATGTTGGAGCGGTTTGCCTGTAATGCGGAGTCAATGTGGCTCACTAGCTCCAGGATGGGACGGTTGAAACAATGTGTGGGAGAATGTTCTCGGAGCCAATCTGAGTTGAGATTGAGACTTGAACTGAACAAAGAGTGGAGTCTTTTCCACTTCCAGTTGGCACGCATTGCAGTGAAATGCCTCTTTTTGTGACCGCCACCGCCCGTTGCGGGCCGATGTGGCTTTTGATTTTGACAGTTTGCTTTGCAGAGGTACATACGTTTGTGCAATTTACTTATTCACGTCAAAGTCAGGACACACCAGCCTGTACAACTTGAAGGGTCGCGTACCCAACCCCTCCAAACATCTCGCGTTCGCTGCATTACCGACGGGTCCCCCGAGGATTTTCATTTGGTCACTTCTTCCATTCAATCCTGGTTCAAAAGGGTGTAACTCCACAAGACTGAGAACCGAGTCCCATGGGTGAGGGAAAAATCCATTTATGGATTGATGCCTGGTGCAATGGAGTTCTCAAGAATAAGTGGGGGCGCGGACAAGTACACCAAAAAGCGTAAGACGGGCGCTGAGACTCGTGGATTGGTGGACAGAAGCCAGGATTTGAGGCGTGAACCTTGTATGATTGCATCGATCAAAGCGTCGAGGGAAGGACTCTCAAAATGCCAAGCAGTCGGAGCAGCGTTTTCGTTTTCGATGCTCTCTGCGAGTCAGGTGGGTGAAACAAGTAGCCACTGCGCATGGTGACAGGCTTGGATCGCCAACTCGGCTGCGTCTCCATTGGATGCTCGTTTCCCAGTCGCAAACCCCTGGTAGCAACCCTCCTCCCTTCTCACCCCTGATCGTCAGGTACTGGGTCAGGGAGGGTTTGTAGGATCTGGATGGGCAGCCATCTAAAGGCAGAGAGGTCTTCTCGACCGAACTCTGAAGATGGAGGACCTGAAACTCATGGCACCCACGCATTTGAATTGAATGAAGGAGTTTATTGTTTGCATCCTTGCCGCATCCAGGGAATCATCTGAGACGCAGGTGTCCACCAGTAGATGGAGCCAACCTTGGAACTTGTGGTCCCTACCTGGGGACTGGAAGGTAAGCCAGGTTGACAAAGGGAGAGTGAGATCTACCGCGGGGTCCATAGTAAGGCAGAAGTTGTACTCGCAGTCCCATACCCGCGACCGATTTGGACCGGCTGCGGTGTTAGCGGGCGTGCCTGGTTCCTGTGGGCCGGCTGTTCATTAAAGTGTTAGTGCCTCGGACGGCTTGTTCGCAGTTCGCACTCCTCGAACGCCTGTGACTCTCTTTTGGAACTTCCCTTCCCCCGCGCCTGCGATCGCCAAGTTGAGGCTTGAAGCGCTGACGTCTTGCCGAGGGGACGTGAGGGATCGTGGTAAGTGCGACATTCTCCTCGTCACACCTGATCATCTTGAATGGTCGCGCACGTGGCACCGTCCCGTGCGGAGGGGAGAAGTTGTGCGCTCGTGAGCAAATGTTGATTTTGATCGTCAGTGACCGGAAGTCTCCTTGCATGCTGCTCGACTTGACCTGCGCCGTCTTGAACGCCTTCAACTCAAATCTGGCGCTTGGCTTTGTCTTTGTTCGCAGATAGACGCCATGGCATACCCTCAGCGCCCTGCTCAACGCCCACCTCCCATGAGGCAGTATGACGCCAATAGTCCAGTATCACCTGTCTCGAGTCGCGGATATGCGCCCGAATTTGCGTATGGTGGTGAATATGGAGAAAGGTCCGGCACACCTGGAGGCTACGAACCGCGTCCCGGTGGTGACCGCAGCGCGGGAGGACAGGATGATCCAAGCTACAGTTACCAGGCTGGGCCCGCGGGGGCTCCGCCGCATGGCTCGTCGCAACAACCACGATCGATGCGCCCGCCGCCTGGACCAATCTCCCCAGACGCTCGACGACCTCCGATGGGATATAACGACCGACGCGGCTATCCTGGGGATCGACCCCCAGGGCCCCCAGGGACGAGCCGGTCTCGACCTCGTGAGTAAACACAACATCTTGACTAGGAGCTTGAAAGTGTTTTGATCTAATGGATTGTCTAGCCGGAGGTCGACCACCTCCCCCTGGAGGCAATTTCGACAGTCCGTTTCCCGCTGTCCCTGGCGGCCGAGACCCACGAGACCGACGCGGGCCTCCTCCTCGAGGGGGAGGTGGTATCGAGAATGGTATGGCCGCTATGGATCTCAACGGCCGAGGGATTCCACCCAGACCCCATACCTCAAATTCCAACGGACGGCGACCTGATATGAGGCAGCCGCCGCCAAGGGGTCCCCCTCCTCCTACAGCGCGAGGAGGATACCCTCCAGGGCCAGCCCGCGCGGCTAGCTCCGGTCGAGGTGATCGTATCAATCGACCATATCCAGACCCCATGGGGCCTCCAATGGGTCCAAGTCCACCCAGCCGCAGTGCGACCATGCCGTCCCATATGGTGGCTCCAAATTACCCTGGCCAGCCATCTTACAGGGAACCGGATTTCTCAGCGGCCCCGATGAGTGAGATGCCTCCACCACGACCCAACACGGCAGGTGGCATGAGAGCTCCACGGCACCCGGATTATGATATGGAATTCGGGCTCGGGGCTGGGGCTGGTGGCGGTCTAATGCCCCCAATTCCTCCTGATCCAGGAAGTCGGGTCTCTTACGCCCCGAGAGAATTCCTGGATACCTACTACGAGCCTACTGATGACGAACCCGATATGCCCAATTTCGACGCCATACCAAATTCACGAGCTGGCCCCACAGACGAGATGGGCTTAGAGACCCCCAAATCAGCACAAACGGGCCCTTCACCTTCTTCAGGCGCAAATTACCCTGGCTCGAGACAAAATTCTACTCCGAATCAATTTGAGAATGCTGGTTTCCAATTCGACATACCCTCCGATGGATCTTCCAGGCCCAATCACGATAGGAATATGGGGCCCGGCCAAAACGGATATGAGCCGGGATATCCTCAAACCGGCCCAGCCCATGGACCACCTCAAGGCTACCCTGCGCAACAGTCCCCGATCTATGATGAAAATCCAGACGCTCTGCCTCACCACCCTGTGCCTTTCCGTCCGGGTCATGATCAATCGGCCAAGCCAGCGCCAGTGCGTCAATACGGTTCTGCACCGGTTGCAAACCCCACGCCCGGTCCTAGTCCTGGTCAAGGTCCAGCGACTGCTCCCGCCCCTGGAATTAATCCCAGCGCTGCCCCTGGCCCTGATCAAGTGGCGCCTCAGACAGCCGCTGCCAAAATTGATGAAAATGGGCCAATCACACATGACGAACTTCAGAAGTTGCAGATGAAAGCACGAGGTAATCCTGAAGATCAAGGGCTCCAACTCCTGCTGGCGAAGAAATTTGTTGAGGCATCCACTGTCCTTGTGGCCGAAAACACTCACTTTGACCCCAAAATGAAAGCCAAGGCTCAGGAGAAGTACATCCTTGATGCCCACAAGATTGTTAAAAAATTGGTCTCGGCTGGTTTTGCTGAGGCACAATTCTATCTGGCAGACTGTTACGGCGAAGGCCGGCTAGGCTTACAGGTTGATGCTAAGGAGGCGTTCTCCTTGTATCTCTCTGCAGCCAAGGCGGGCCACGCACAATCGGCTTATCGAGTCGCTGTGTGTTGCGAGATTGGTGCTGAAGAAGGAGGTGGTACTCGACGCGACCCGTTCAAGGCAGTGCAATGGTACAAGCGTGCCGCGGCCTTGGGCGATACCCCTGCCATGTACAAGATCGGCATGATCAATCTGAAGGGGTTGCTGGGACAGAAGAGTAATCCGCGGGAGGGTGTCTCCTGGCTCAAGCGCGCCGCCGAGCGCGCGGACGAGGAGAATCCTCACGCCCTTCATGAATTGGCGCTCATGTACCAGAGTGCCAGTGGTAACGACATTATCGTCCGCGATGAAGCATACGCCTCTCAACTGTTCCATCAGGCTGCCGATCTGGGCTACAAGTTCTCGCAATTCCGCCTTGGTGCGGTCTACGAGTATGGCCTGTTGGGCTGTCCGGTAGATAACCGCATGAGCATCATATGGTACACCCGTGCGGCTGCTCAGGGTGAGCACCAGAGTGAGCTCGCTCTTAGCGGTTGGTACCTGACTGGTTCGGAAGGCATCTTGCAGCAGAACGACACGGAAGCGTATCTTTGGGCAAGAAAGGCAGCGTCTGCTGGCCTTGCCAAAGCTGAATACGCCATGGGATATTACACTGAAGTCGGCATCGGTGTCACGGCCAACCTGGAAGATGCAAAGCGGTGGTACTGGCGTGCTGCTGGTAAGTGCGAAAGACCCAACGATGCTGCTTGATACGAAAGGAAAATAACTCAGTGCTGACCCAACTCCCGATCTAACAGCACAGGGCTTTCCCAAGGCTCGCGAGCGTCTAGAGGATCTAAGAAGAGGAGGCGGTCGATACCAGAAGACCCGCCTGTCTCGCTCCGCCGTCAGCAAGCAAAGTGAAGGGGACTGCGTCCTCATGTAATTTCTTCTTCCTCTGGACCTTTCCCACTTGCCGGATGCGAGGTATCGACTTGACTGTGTGGAACCGGATTCTGCGCGCTCGCAGAGTGGCTTGTGTGTATTTCTCTAACGACGATCGGTGCTCCATGATTTCTTCTGCCTTGAAATGATCTTCTTTCCTTTTGGCACTTCTTAAAGAACTTTATTTCATGATTCTTTTCTGGATTAGAATACAATTTATGTCTTTGCTTCGATCCACTTACGCCATGCTCAGACCTCTGTCTTCCAGGTGTTTTTGAAAATCCTTTTGCGACTTCCAAGGGATCCATGATGGAATTGGAGGTCCTTGCGTATTTCCCCGTGTACATCATTCACGAACTCTTGTGAGGAGATATAGTTCGAGCTATCATTTCCTCGATAATTCTTTCGAAAGCTCTGATTGCATCAATGGTTGAGTATTGTCCTGTTCTAGACGCTGAAGGGTCCCCAACAGGCTGTCTGAGTCGTACAATGAACGAGGTGGATCAGGTTGCGGCTGTGATGTAGTATGTTGGAAGCTGAGCCGAAGGACCCAAGCAGGCAATACATTTGTTCCAATCAATCTTTGAAAGCATTTCAAAAAAAAAAAAATGAGCTCCCACCTCCGTATAATTAATCTCGGGAATCGAGAAAAAAAAAAGACTCCGTGATAGCCCGTCTTGAACGCATTCCCGATGTTCACAACCTTAGTGGAGTCCAGCAGCGGATTTCTTCCGCGCTTACAGAGCTGAGCTTAACCCGCCCGGTGCATCCGATTCCGCCGCGCAGCTTACGAATTCAGTCATTCGTCGGCACTCCGAAGTCGCGCGATCCGCCTGTAGGTATATAATTTGTGTCACTTTATTCCGTATCTTGTAAAAAGCAAATTTGACAAAAACTGAAGTGTGGAAGTACCTACAGACCACTACGTAAGTCGATTACCTCTCAATCGTGGGGTTTGGATTTTTATGGAAATCGCTGGAGAGGGGACTTAACTTTCTGTAAAGCTGCGAGAAGGTTCTTACTTACGGTATTTCATTTTGTAGGGTGCAAAATTTAGAAGTGCACAAAGAGCTGTCGTCAGGTCGTTAGTTTGAGGGCTCGAGTGCATGCAAATTGGGCTACCTGTTGAGGGTATTGATGTTCTCTGGATCTCCACGGCAGTCGAGTCCATCTCAACACCACCCAAAGAGCACATATTCCAAGAACAGACGCCTAATCCTTTACTCAGTTTTGGTGTCTGTTCTCCTCGCCCTCGTTTTGGCCAGCTCCTCTGAGAATACCGCCAATCTGTCGGCTCTCCGTCGGTTCTTGGGAACATTCTCACGAGCGACAACCGGCTCAGAGAGTGTGCCGGGCCCTGCAAACCTTAGGAGTCAATCCAAGATCAAGATGAAGACACCAATTTACTTTCTGAGCCATGGCGGGGTGAGTCAAAACGAGCTTTTAGGCAACTCTCGGCCGGGAAAAAAGAGATACCAGAAATAAGCAACATGAGGATTTCTGACTAGCTTTTTTTTGGCATCACAGCCCAATATCATGTACGATGTGCATCACCCGGTGTACAACGAACTGGGAAAGATAGGACGGGAGATCACGACCAAAGTCAAACCAAGCGCCGTGGTGGTATTTTCGGCGCACTGGCAGGGCGATCGAAATACCGTCTATGTGAACACGGCGGAGCGCACGGATCTGATCTATGAGTAGGCCTCTCAGCTGCTACGAGCAATGTCCCGTTCTGTTTCGTTTATCGTGAATCTCACTAATGTTGCGGTCCAGCTTCTATGGGTTCCCGAGTCATTATTATCAGGAAAAGTACCCAAACAAGGGTAGCGCCACAGTGGCGCAGAGAGTACTCGATGCACTCAATGATGCTGGAATTGATGCGAAGGGGGTCGAGCGTGGTCTCGACCATGGAGTCTGGGCGAGTTTTAAATGCGGTCAGTTCCCTGAGCCTCGATTGATGCTCGCTGGTCGGCCTTTGCGAGCGTGATTGAATAGCATGTATTGACAGCCAAGGGCGTACAGCGTTTGAGCCCGACTCGAATCCTTTGAATGTCCCAATCGTGCAGGTTTCTCTCTT
The DNA here is from genome assembly GCA_023626555.1 of Penicillium sp. PF2412A. Classification (NCBI taxonomy): domain Eukaryota; kingdom Fungi; phylum Ascomycota; class Eurotiomycetes; order Eurotiales; family Aspergillaceae; genus Penicillium; species Penicillium sp. PF2412A. The sequence goes on along the minus strand of JAMAHA010000102.1, from coordinate 17,456 downwards.
CAATACCGAGGATCCGACTCAACATGTCCGGCTTGGTCAGGCCGTGTCTCGCTTGCGTGAGGAGAATATCCTGATCATCGTGTCCGGAATGGCTGTACACAATCTTCGCGATTTACGATTCGCGTTTGGTAATCCACATCCTTTACCATACGCGGTCAGTTTTGACGAGGCTCTCAAAGATGCCGTGACAAAGTCACCAGAAGAGAGGGAGAAGGCTCTCGTTGATCTTCTCAAGCGACCCGATGCTCGCCAGGCTCATCCAAGCTTTGAGCATCTGCTGCCCATTTACGTTGGGGCAGGAGCGGCGGGCGAGGACACAGGCAAGAGACTCTGGACAATGCCTGAGGGTTCCATGAGCTGGGCGCAATTTCGATTCGGGGAAGTGGGCACTGCTGAAGATTGATCGTAAATTGTGATGATAGACGGTAATTGTGAACTTCGCCATCAATTGAATGAGTAATTCTTTTTGATAAGGTTCAATTTCACCTATAGGTACAAGGTACATAGAATGTTTAGGGGACGAGAGATACACGCGGAAGGATCATTTGGAAAAGGAGGATGCGAAAGAGGCTATGTCAAGAGGAAATGTCGTTATGAAGCCTGCTTCACCAGATTCGTGATGCGCTCCTCAATCTGCGAGTCGGAAAGACCTAGGCAAAGTTAGCGCGAGGGTTCAGCCAACTCGGGACTTGGCCGACCTACCCGAGAGAGCTTCTTGAGTCTCCTTGCCCAGGGCTAGAAGTCGTAAATGTATCAGTCAGCATGATTCTATCACTTCATTGAGGCTGTTCCCTGAATGAATCTCGTGTTGCAGTGGGAGCAAGTCAGGCGTACCGTATCGGGCAAAGACTCGGGGCTCGGTGCCGGCAGCCTCGCGGATCATGATGGGGGTGTGCGGGTTGTGCTTCTTCATGGTAGGGTAGGCGCGGTTGATGAAAGCTCTGTTAATGAATCACAGAGTCAGTCAATTGCTTCAGCGTCGATTGTGCAGAACGCGCCGTCTGGAATTAGAGGTGTGCGTCCTAGAGGCTGCTGGACTGACCTTGTAGCAGCGCTCTGCTCGGAGGACTGGCAGAAGAGGAAGCGGAGCTCCTTCAGGCCCTTGGAGAAAACATATTTGCCAGACATTGTGATTGATTCTCCGTGAAGGAAGGAGGTCCAGAGGTGCAAGGCAGTAAGGTCGAGGGGTATCGTGAAGCAAGACACAAGGCCGGAGGTGCGTTATTCGCAGCGGCGGTGATTCGCCCAGCAAAGAGATACCGCCGCTAGTCCCCTTTCGGTCCTGCTCAAGCCCGCTTACATCAGCATTTACACCCAGCCGGCGGTACTTTCAGGATCAAAGGTCCCTATGAACAGCACGACCATGAGACTAATATTGCACTAAAACTCCCCAAAAATTGAATAATTTCACGAAATATCAAGATTTGCTCTGTCCTGGTAGATAAAACAAAAAAGGTGGGCATATGTCCCTGGGAGACACCCAAAAATCATAGCTGTGCAAAAACCCAGTCACCCGGAGATAAAACATGCTGGGCCCGACCACCGGCCGATTCCGCCCTGCGTTCTTCTCAACCTTTCGGGAACAACCTAAGGACTCGAGCTTTTGACCACTCTCCTCTCCTTGTCCACCACATACACACCATGTCCTCGTCGCGCGTGGGCTTCCGCTTTTTAAACAGCACTCGCTTTGCTTTCCGCAATGCCTCTGCGCCTTTCCGCCGGCCGGGGGCCAAGGGCTTCCGCTTCCAGAGCTCCGAGGCCGGCACCGCAGAGCAGCAGAGTGCTTTCCAGCGCATGTGGAACAGCCCAGTTGGTGTCAAGACTGTGCACTTCTGGTAGGTTGTTCTGCACTTACTGGATGGAGTTTCTACACGGGGAATGGTTGGTCGATGCTAACTTGTGATCGGACAGGGCCCCCGTCATGAAGGTACGACTCGCGTGACTCGGTTCATCCTTTCATCGCAACAAGCGCGGAATTCCTTTGATCTCATCATTGATCCCATCCTCGTCGGACTGTGAATTGCGCTCAACTCAATTGTCCGACCATGAACAATGGCTGATATTTTTTTTTCTTTCTCGTTGCATAGTGGGCTCTCGTCATCGCCGGTATCTCCGACTTCAACCGCCCTGCGGAAAAGCTTTCTTTGACTCAGAACTGTGCCTTGATGGCCACGGGAGCCATCTGGACCCGTTGGTGTCTGATCATCAAGCCCCGTAATGTTCTGTGCGTTGACTCGATGACTTGCACGGCCCCGATCACTTTCCGCTAATCCCTCTTTTTCTCTGCATATAGGCTCGCCGCCGTGAACTTCTTCCTCGGATGCGTTGGTGTCGTCCAAGTGTCCCGCATCTTCATGTGGCAGCGTAGCCAGAAGGGCTCATCGGCTGAGGCTGCCAAGGAACTCGAACAGGAGGCTGCCGACTCGGCCAAGTCTGTTGTGCACGAGACCGAGAAGGCAGTCAAGAGTGTTGGCGAGAAGGCCGTCTAAAAGCGATCCTGTCCGTACGGAGGACGACTCGGACGTAGTTGGTCACGGGAGGGACTGCCCTGGAGCGATCTGATCAAATCACTCGCATCTATAACGAGCAATCTCGGAGCGAAGCTCTTGAATATGAGCATGATCTATCTCAGATACGTCTCGAATTGCGCTCGTCTGCCTAGAGCATTTTTCGAGTCTGCGGAGGACCTACTGTACATATTACCCACCTATGCAGTGATTTTTTTTCTCTCTCTCTCTTTCTCTCTCTCTTCCTCAATGACACAAGATAGAGATGTCTTGAATGTGCGATCTGAGCTTTCTAGTACTTGGTAATCGGTTGCGCAGCGGACTTTTGAGGTCCCGGGAGAGCTTGGCCCACCGGTGAAAATGGCGGAAACATCTCCGGAGCCTGTCATCGTCATATTTCCTCGCGAAGTCATTGAGGTTATTCCTCCAGTGGCGGTCCAAGTAGCCGGCAGTCCACCTGTCACGGGATCTGCATCTCCTCTTCAAGCGTGTCTTCAGTTTGGGAGCCTTTTGTGAACCTCCGCCTCTCAAAGCAGGATGTGGCCGAGATTTGCCTCCAACTTGCCCGTTGATCGTGGCGGGAATTTTCCTCCCAATCGGCACAATCTCCACCAAATCTTCCTCCAACCGCGCTGGGACAATCGTCTTCAGCGAGAATATTCACCTTGTGCCCAATCTCCACAAGCTTTACCGACGTGACGCTTTGCATGCGCCCCTGCCTAGTCGCCGCTGGAGAGCTTCGTTTCCTACCCCACAATATCCATTTTCCCCCTCATTTCCCCCGGACAAACCGTCAACGTGGAAAGACTCCACTCAATCGGGACTTGAACTTAACAGCGACCCCCATGTCCATGACTGGACCGTCGCGCAATGCCGGGGAATGCAGTCGAAGCTCAGGGGGTGTGGAGTGAAGGAGGGAGGGGGGCCTCCATCTGCTGTGCCTTATGCCGAGAATAATATAAAAAGAGTCGTGTAGGCAGCTTCCGCCGATCATTTCGTCTGTCGACTGTTGACATAGCATCTTTCATTGAAAAGAAGGAGGTCGACTGTGCCTATCTCCCACAATGAAGATCTCTAATATCCTGGCCCAGGCCCTCGGTCTCACTCTGTCGCTCAGCACAGTCGCCGAGGCAAAAAACTCACGATCTCGCAATGATGCATGCCATCCTCACCATCCATTCCATCCACTTCCTGGCAGCAAAGATCGCCACAAAACATGCCATGTTCCGACTAATGGCGACGGCACTGATGATTCCGCCCATATCCTGTCGACGCTGAAAAAGTGCAACAACGGCGGTAAAGTCGTCTTTGACGCCGGGAAGACCTACACTGTCGGCAAAGCCATGGATATGACATTCCTTAAGAGCGTAGATCTGGGTGTGTAGTGCTTCCCCAACTTCTTTGGGCCTTCTATACAGGCCTCCGTTGGGTTGATTGAGTGAAGCTAAACGCGTCATTACAGAAATCCTCGGCACAATCCAATTCACCAACGACACCGACTACTGGCAAGCCAATGCCTTCAAGCAAGTTTACCAAAATGCCACCACTTTCTTCCAGATTGGTGGCACAGACGTCAACGTCTACGGTGGCGGTACCCTAGACGGCAACGGACAGGTTTGGTATGACCTGTATGCCAAGGAGCCCTTGATCTTGCGCCCAATCTTGTTCGGTGTCATCGGCCTGCACGGCGGTAGCATTGGCCCTCTTAAGCTGCGCTACTCCCCACAGTGGTACAACTTCGTTGCCAACTCATCAGACATTCTGTTTGAGGGTATCGATATTTCGGGCTACAGCAAGAGCGCACACGAGGCCAAGAACACCGATGGATGGTGAGTGCCACAGCGGGGCGCGGAAGAGCCCGCAATATACGTAGGATTCATAAAGAGAGAATGCTAATCACGCTCTTGCAGGGACATCTACCGGTCAAACAATATTGTTATCCAGGATTCAGTGATCAACAACGGCGATGGTACGTGTCGAGAAGCGAGGAGATTTTCCATCTACACTGATGCTGACGGACCTCTAGACTGTGTCTCTTTCAAGCCCAATTCCACAAATGTCATTGTTCAGAACCTTCATTGCAATGGCTCGCATGGGATCTCCGTTGGCTCGCTGGGCCAGTACAAGGATGAGGTTGATATCGTTGAGAACATTCTCGTCTACAACATCTCCATGTTCAACGCATCTGTAAGTCTCTACGGGAATGAATGTCAAGTTTTGCGACATTGTTGCAATGATCTAATACAGTGTAGGACGGCGCCCGCATCAAGGTCTGGCCCGGTGTGGCCTCGGCCCTGTCCACTGACCTCCAGGGCGGAGGTGGCTCCGGTAGCGTGAGGAACATCACCTACGATACCATGACTATCAAGAACGTCGACTACGCCATCGAGGTCACTCAGTGCTATGGACAGAAGAACCTGACTCTCTGCAACCAGTTCCCCGTAAGTCACTTCTCCTGCCTTTTTGAAGTCTACTTTAATCTCCTCGGCACCTGGTCGATCTCTAATCATCCTCCGTCAAAATCACAGAGCAGCATGACCATCTCAGACGTATACTTCAAGAACATCAAGGGCACTACCTCTGGGAAACGGGATCCTGTCGTTGGAACAATCGTTTGCTCAAGTCCGGATGTAAGAATTCCACCCCCCTTTCCGCCCTTCTCATCTCTTTCGCCCCTTCGACTGAAGACATTTCTGACACTTCACATAGGTCTGTTCAAAGATTTACGCCTCCGATATCAATGTCAAGAGCCCCAAAGGTTCCAACGCTTTTACCTGCACAAATGTGAGTCATTGCCCGCATCCTTTAGACCATTCGATCAAATAACCCAGTCACTTATTGCTTTTGAATCCATAGGTTGATGACAGCCTGCTGGCTATCAATTGCGCCTCGAGCTAGTCTTTGTAATCATACATTCCGATTTGGGACACTCTTTTTTATTAAAGAACTGCGTTTCGCCCATTGAGCTACTTCATATCCGCCGTCTCACGGGATGAGACTGTTTGCGACTGGACTCCGACGCAGATCCTGTCAATAGAACTTCACTTGGGTCCGACCAGGTTGGAAATGCCTAACGCAAAGGAGCACCGAAATGAAGATAAATCGTAATTTGCATCGCGTGTTCATGGCAAGCGCTTTGTTGCTGATGACCCGAGGCAAGAACAACCTCGCGTAGAGTAATGTACATGCTGCAATCATAATGCCCGATACATGGATCCCCGAATATCGCTGTAGGAACATGTTGACAGCGACGGGGATGCTATCCAGCCCCAAACAAAAACTGGATAAAAAGGTCCCATCGACTGAACATGACGGGGGAGAGAAGAGAGAAAAAAAAGGGTCGCGCAAGTCCACATTTAAATGGATCGTGTGGAAATTGGAGCAAAGTCGCCTTGAATTTTGGACCCATACGAATGGTTTATTCATCCTGCAATAGAACCTTCAACTTCTCAAGCTTGTCTTCGCAGTGCACTTCCATTTGCATAATCACGTCCACGGCGTCCTTTTTGGTGATCAGCAATTGTGACACTAGCCAGAAATTGTACCCGTTCTTGTAGAAGCCCATTGAAGCCCATTCGTCCTTTGGAACTTGGCGGCTGAGGGCGATCCAGTAGTCGCGCCAGCGGTTCAAGGCTGTACGGATTGAACCTAGAATGGAGTCCTCGGGGATCATGCTCTTGTTCCATCCGCCCTCCGCCTGCGTGGGCTGAATGACAAGAGCCTGCCGTCTGATCAGGCCCACAAGGCTCATGTGTGTATTGATAAAAGCGAACAGAACTGCAGAAATTGTTATGAATCGATCAGCATCTATGGTCCGGGAGCGCAGGACACTTGACACTTACCGTGAATGACAATGAACATATCCAAAATGGTGAGCTGGAAGCGAGGCATAGTGGGCGAAGGTGCAGGGCTACCCTGCGGGGATATTTCAAACATATGCTGAAAGGCCTGAAAAATCGACAGGTCGCGTGTGAATCGAAAGTTTGGATCCTGAAAGGGATGTGGAGATCGGAACAAAGCTTCTTCGCAAGGCAATTCGCTCTCCAATTCAGAATGAGTCAGGCGGCACGGATAGTTTTGATAGAAGAAAAAAGCACAGTCCAACAAGGACATTAGACTAATGGTCCTATTTGCTTGTCAGTGAGCGAACATTGCGTGGTTCAGCCACGACATCGTGGTCCATACCGTATGCGGCACTCCCTTTGAATCCACAATTGCTCATCAAACTGTTCCTCGTCCAGGACATGCCGGACCTTGACAAGATTCAGACGACGGGCGACCTGCCTGTTGATTAGTGGCATGTTCCATGCGGAGAAAGCGAGAAGAAATTTTGTCCATAAGCCTGCCTACCTTCAAAACCTCGCTGAACCGATTTTCCATTGCCCGGTTCTTTGACGAACGGCTCCCCGCCCAGTATTGAACAATCAGTATGACGAAGCCGGCCTGAAACGCTTGAAATTTCGTCCAATCGGTGAGCTCATCCCCGGGACTTTGAACCCCCGCGTAGGTGCCTGCAACCTCAAACTCGCGTGAATACATGTGGCTGGAGAATATGTACAGTTCAGCGATGTCCAGCATTCGCTTCGCCAAGTGTGCCTCCCTTGGGTCAGAGCTGTACATGGCTCCGAAAAACGCCACTGCGGCCAACAACGGCGTCCCAACAGTCTCCAAGTTGAAAGTCGGGATGTGAATCATGGCGCAGCTTGGCTGCCAGTATTTAAAGTACAGCGAGACGAATTTGCGCACGCGGGCCGTCGTAAGCAGAAACCCCAGATTCGCCGAAATCTCCTCTTGTGATTTGGCATCCAAGGGTAATGTCCAGACGCGCGCCAATATTGATTGGACTAAAGCCATTGCGAAAGGCTGTTCGGGCTCAAACAACGTCGTCTGTCCGGACAGGGCCAAGTGTCCGTTGGGTGTCGGTGTAGCAAAATTGCCCGTGTAGGTAGCCTGAGCCGGATATGAGCCGTCCACATTTTTATGCCCATCACCGAAAGGTCCATTGAAGAAGTCCAAGAAAGTGTCTTGGAAGAATGGTAGGTTGTTGAGATCGGTTCCCCCGAAATCGGCAGGAAGACCGGCCTGATCTCCCTGCATGCCCATGCCCATGGATTGAAAAATCTCACCGTCCGGGCTGCTCTCTTCCAGCGGAGCTTTGTTGTTACAGACCATACTCCGTTCCACATCGTTCCGTGGAGGTAGTCTGAATCCCTCGGTGAATGATTCGGTGCCGCCGTTCAGCAAGAATTTGATCGACCCGCGATCCGATGGTTGTCTGCATAACGGTGGTCTTTGTGGGTTCGGCGAGTGTTTCCCTGCATCCCAGATCAGCCCTAATTGGAATCGATTCCCCCGCGCAGAGTCGCTCGCGTCGTACCATCCTCCGTACTAGGAGCGGGGCTTGGCCCATTTGCATTCTCGCAAATGAAGCCTCTTTTCACACAAGATTCGCACGGTGTGTTGCCGTCGCAGCGCAATTTCATCGCGGTGCACTAAGACCACCTCAGTCAGTTCAATGTCCATTCCTCGCGAACGTCGATTCGACCCTGGCTTCGGCGCCACCCCACGATCGGCTTACCGATTGGCATGCATGTCGCCGTCGGCCTCGTTGACCCGTCTCAGGGATTTTGCGATCGCCGCGCTCTCTACAGTCGGTGTAGTGATCCCGAAGGTTATCGCTGGGGGCCGCACGTCAGCTTCGCCGCACTTCTTTCTGATCGGGATGAGAGAGGGCGTCTGTGATGACAAACCATCGCGCGAAGGATTCGGTGCAGAACACGCAGGAATAGGGTTTCACGCCAGAATCTATCGAGATTGAGCCACGAACCGGGGATCAAAGGAGCTGCAGGGCGGGGCAACAACATACGTCTGAGATGATGTCGCTTCAAATGATCAATGCGCGTGAAGCCCCGCTGACATATGGTGCAGCGAAAGTGCTTCTCGGCGGGCTTCATGTTTGTCCATCGGGGAGGAAGATGGACCAGATGAGGGGAAACGCAAGAGAGGGTTCGTGAGAGGCCGAGGGGGGCAAATGGAGAGGGAAAAAAAAGGTTTGGGCGCAGGAGAAGAATGTAAGATGATTGATAGCTTAATGCATTGGATAAGATTTAGGGGTCTCGGTATTGCCGGCGTATTTGTACCGGCAGATGGCACGCGGTGCCCGTTGCCGTCGACAAGTGACCCTCTCTGAGACTGCACGTGGTGGTGTGGTACAGCCGTGAAGTTGTCTGATCGGGTCTAGGTATCATTGGTATAGGTATGGTAAGACCGTACGGAATCACGGGGTGGATGATATCACCATCAGTCTTATCGACGGCAGCTCTGGTAGCTTTTCTCCACATCTCCGAAACACGCGGGAGCCGGAGTGAGGAGGAGATTCCATTCGTCCAGGAGATGCATCCTGATTGTGTCTGCGCAATTAATATGATCCACAAGCATTTGACGCAGAGGGCGAGCCAGGCTCGTGAACTGTCCGAATGCACGCTTTGCAGAATCCACACCGTCATTCGTGGTCTCTCCGGCCATGCACACGAGACGGATTAAAGGCAACCATCTCATTTCATGGCTGAAGTGGCTGGAAGCCACCGAGTAACTCTAAACTAAGGTCATACTCCACGGAGTGTGGGTAGCATTGGGGATGACTGGGGTGGAACGGAACGCCTGGGCTGAATTATAACAATCAAGATCACAACACTGGACTTGCCCTCGAGTCTCGAGTCTAGACCGATCTGCTACAGGAAATGTCCGTCAAATCAACCACCTGAGGGTCCCCGGCTACAGCTGGTCTCATCACCCGAAAGAATCATTCGCAGGCTTTCATCACATGGTATTGCCCGAACACGCATTCGGAGGCTGTGGGAAATCGACTTGATCATCGTCGAGGTAGTCAACATTGACCTGGTCGAGCTTTTCATTCTCCGTCCAGCCGTCACCCAACCAGCCCATCGGATTGTCGTTGACATATGTAAAGTCGAAATCCTCCCAGCGGGGAGTTGCAAAAATCTTCATCGCATGAAGAGAAGACCCTATTATCAATCAGTAAACCGCTGCAACCACAAAATTCGCCGACAATGCGACCCTACCAGGCCAGAGTGCAATCACCCGTCCGTCCTTAGTACCACCCTTGTACCAGCTCCGACAATTGCCAGCAAACACCGTGCCCGCAAAGTATGAGTCACAGTACTGGGTGAACAGCCGGACTGCATCCGTTTTGACCGACATCGCACGAAGGTGGTCGCGTTGAATCTTTCTCACGCATTCGGTGAAATAGTCGATCTGCCGCTCCATCAGGATGAGCAAGTTCCCATCACCCAGTCCAGAATTAGGCCCCAAGGCAAGGAAATAATTCGGAAATCCATCCACAGCAACGGAAAGATACGTTTCGGGGCTCTTCTCCCATCGCTCGGCCAGAGTCAGGCCTCCTCGCCCTGTGATTGGGAAGCGCGGAGTGTGGGTGGTATCAAACCCAGTTGCACAAACGATAGCATCAACCTTGCGGTGTTGACCGTCGGCGGTAATGATACCGGAGTTGTCAACCTTGATGATTTCTGACCTGATCAGGGTTACTTTCTCATCCGTCAAGGCCTCAAGGTAACCTGGACCAGGTGTTAGACGTCTACAGGCCGGGGCAAATGAGGGGATGAGGTCGTCCACTAAGTCGGGGTTCTTCGCCAACCGCCTCTTCATATTGGAGGTGAAAGCTTCGAGTGCCCCCAGCTGCTGGGGATGACCTGTCAGGGTGACTCCATGAACGGATTGTAATTCGAGTTCCACATCTGCATTTGAGAAATCGGTTCAGTCATCGATTTTGCGATTAAAAAACCCCCAGACAGAAGATATCGACTCACCTTTTCGAAACTTTTGGTATTGCTGATGATCGGTTTGGAATGTCGTGATTTCCTCGGGAGTGAAAGTGTCTGTGACAAAAGAATGAGAAGGTCTGGGAACACATTCAACCCACGGCTTCTTAAAGGTGGCTCACAGTTGTCCAGTCCTTCTCCACGCTGCTCGATATAATCTCTCGCAAAGGAGGGAGCGATCCAGGCTCGACTACGAACATAATGATCGATATGAGCTACCTTTGGCAACATTGCTGGAACGATTTGAATGCCACTGGAACCATTCCCAATCACGGCTATACGTTGATTCTGGGAACAAAAGTTAAGTCCTGCAACTTCTTTTTCACGAGATATAGGAGGATCGAGACCCACCGAATAGTCATAGCCCTCATCCCACGACGCACTATGGAGCAGCTTGCCTCCAAAGTCATGCAAACCAGGAATGTTAGGCCACCTCCAATTGTTTAGTGCACCAGTAGCCTGAATGACTATATCCGCTTGGTCGGCGAACAAGGAATCACCTTCAACATCTAGGATCTAGCCATCAATAGCGGTCAGTAGCTGAGTCCGGTACAATCACTGATGTATCTGAGGGGCCACCCACTTCCATATGCCACTTCGACGCCTCTTCCACCCAAGTAGCCTTTTTGACCTGATGCTTGAGCTTGATGTACTTCATGCATTTGTATTTCTCCACAACGTCTTTCCAGTACTGGTGAATCTCGGCTGACGAGGCGTAGAATGACGACCATCTTTTGTTGGGCTCGAAAGTTGCCTGGTAGGTATGCGCTGGGATATCTTGACCGATGAAATGGGTCAGTACCCATCAACAATGGAAATGCCCTTGCGCCGTAAGGCTTTGCGATGTCTAGTTGCTCCAAAGGTACATTGATGACCTACCACATGCGCAGCCCGGATATCGATTCTAGAAGGATTCATTATCAGATAAGGTAGAAGAAAGAGTGAAGCCAGAAGTGAAAGGACAAAGCATGGGTGCACAGTATCAAGAATACGCTTGCATTCGTTCCTCAACGAAGAGCTTCAAGGGGAGCTTCAGCCTCACCTCGAACCAAGTTCCACCGATGTCTGCATTCTTCTCATAAATACAAAGTTCCAGATTGGGAATTCTTTGAACGAGGCGAATACAGGCAAGAATGCCTGAAATGCCTGCACCGATGATGACTACTCTGACCGGCCGATTCTCGTCCACAGCTCGAGGCTCGATAGACATGGTAGGAGCGGGCTGCGATTTATGATCGCCTGTGGATCTCTTGGAGAAGAAGCCAGCAAGCATGTCTGAGGACCATTCCATCATGAAGATCTGGATTGTTTAAAGATTAGAACGCCGAGGGAGATTGAACGTGGTGGTGTGTGTTGGGAACAAAGTCAAGATCAGTTTCAAAACTCTCAGTAAAGATAAATCCCGAGAGAAATTCCACCACCAAAAGGTGTATTCGCGTTTGGATGGAAGCTCTCCAGCTTACCCAGGCAACTGTTTCCTATTTCTAGCTTACGCACTTAAATATGTATGTCATATCTGACTGAGACTTAGTGACCCGGAGAGTCGTTCTCTCGCACATCCCGTCACCCGGACATTTTAGCGCCCTGATGAGCGGACTCCGCGGCTTCGCCTTATCGTTGATCAGACAATCAGATTTCCTTGAGCAGGGTAGGCTTAGGACGCCTGAAATAGTGAATCCCGACCGACAGATCATCCCTACATGTCCACACGCTCGTTCGCCTCCCCCAAAATGGATTATGCTGACCTGCAACCGCCATTCCTGATATCAACCATAGACTGACTCTCTGCCATCCAGGATTGTCTCAGCAAGCAAAAATTATACACAAGATTTCTCTTTCTTTTCCCCGATTCGATCACCTCCACTACGAGCATAGTTTTCGCCGGAAATTCCCCCCCTGACTACAAGTTCCCTTTTATCAAATTTACCCATGAGGCTTTTTTCTTAACTACCAAAAGTCCGGGGGGCTCCCGGAGAGGGGAACCCCTCCGCGCGCAGACCCGAGGTTGGCCCCGCATCAGATTTTGTAGATGTTGATCGTTTCTCCAACTCGTACCAACCGCATATACGACCGTGGAAGGCTGAATCACACAAGAAATTCAAGAAAAAGAATCATCTGTCACACAACCACATTAACCTGTCAATTAGTCCCTGGCCCATGATTTCAATTTCGGAATCGACTCTCCATCTCTTTTTTTTTTTCGTTGCCGTGACCCCTGCCGATGACACCAGATCCGTCAGGCTGACTCTATGCTGTGGGTGCGTGGGCCTACGTACGTGCGTGCACATACATGTGACAGCGTCCGACCGTAGGTATTGGAAGCCTCCACCTGCGGGGTATGCGTAGGCCCGGTTCTCAACAGATTCGAACATATCGGGCAAATAGGCTGATCTCAGGGATTTTAGGTGTTTTCTTGCTCGCTTGTTGATTTATGCACGTAGATATTTAGTACGCAAGGCTGTAAGTACGTGACTTGTCTCGCTTCGAGCTGGCCTTTCGGAGTGGACACAGATGAATGGGAAAGTTAAGTATGATTCCGCCGAGTGCGACAGGTTGGAACCCGCCTACACCTATGGAAACAGAAGATGCGCCCGTGGGTCGTGACCTGGGTCAGATCCATCATCACCAGTACATACTCCACCAACAGGATGAGGATTTGCAAAAGACATCCACAATTTCAGTGCCTGTCCCGCCCTTGCATGCTTTGGACTCAACACGAAATGACTATACCAGGAATCTGTCTATACCCGTGCTTGATCCACATGTCGTTTGTGTACAAATTGGAAGATAACCCCCTGGCGGCGATCGATGGAAGATTGCATCTGCCAATAAAGTATCTGTACCAGTCTCAACGCTTTTCAATCTTCAGGTTTTGACATCCTGGCACATTGGAAAAAAGGAAATAAAATGGAACAGGAAGACAAAGAGATTCCTTTGTAAATTCAAGTCAGAACACAGCTGGGCGATAGTTCGGTCTGATCGTGCCTCTACTCCGATGACAAATCTGAAACCGATCCAGCGCCAAGCTTTTTGCGTAAGGTTCTTACATACAGCTTCCCCCCAGCATAACTTCGACCAAAAGTTCCATACACGATGAACCGCAAAAGAGAATTTACAATGATCTCTCAAATCGCCATGCATTGAATCGATCGGGCACTCACGGACTAGCTGGGACTGAGCTGGACCTCAATTGCTTGACACTACGTGATGTCATTTTATGGTGCTCCTCGTGAAGGAATATCCATCTCCATCTTCCGGGCCAATCTCCGCCATGGAAAAACACCTCGCGGCCTGATTACTGACGGATTACTTGAAGCCTACCAAGCCGATCCACCATGCAGAGCACCGCTGGATGTCCACTAGGAGATGGCCCTGTATTTAAGATTTACGCTAATGCAGATTAGATTCCTAAACCGGAAATTTGTGAAGAATCCTCCATGCAGTCTTGTTTGGCTCCTTATCCACTAGCCGCACTCTTAAGCGTGATGCTGTCGTGTGTCTGAACACCTAAAGTCAAACACCCCCCCCACCACGGCCTCGGCGGAACCCCCGTGCGTCGACTCGGAAGAGTGCTCTTTAAATCGTATGCCTGGAACCAAGGTAGCGTCTTGAGATACACCAGACTTTCAGAGACGGGCAGACTTCATCATCGGCTTCAGAATATCGTAACTTCGTGCGACCACGATGCCAGTCTTTACCGAGCATTCCGCCGCGGCCCGTGACCTGCGTGTTCTCCCCTCGTTCGCACCGCCACTGCCTCGACTTGCACCAAATTTCCAACCCGAGAGGACAGATGAACAATACGAGGTTGTCGTGGTGGGAGCTGGCCCAGCGGGGCTCATGCTCGAACTGCTGCTGGCACGGTACGGGCTGAGTGACGAGTCCTTGCTCTGTGTGGACTCGAAACCAAGCACGTTAAAATCGGGTCAAGCCGATGGTCTCCAACCCCGGACACTCGAAACCCTAAAATCACTGGGATTGGCCGACGAGATACTCACCGAGGGATGTCAGATGTGGCAGGTAAGAGATCTGAACATCGTGAGATTCTGCTACAAATCAAGAAACACAGGTTGACAGACGGTCGAAAGCATAGGTTGCTTTCTGGAATCCCTCCACGGACAAAGCAAAGATCATTGAGCGCACATCACTCGTTCCAGATGTGGCGGTTCCAGCACGGTATTCCCACGAAGTCACGATTCACCAAGGTCGAATCGAGCGAATTTTGGAGACAGACCTGCTACGCTACTCCAAACGCGGTGTGCAACGGAATACCAAGCTCCTCGGTGTGAAAATCGACGAGGAGGGGAATGCAGACTTCCCGGTGATGGCCGAGCTTGAGACGGATGGACACCGTCGCACTGTGCGAACAAAGTATCTAGTGGGTGCTGACGGTGCTCATTCAGCGGTGAGACGCTCCATGGGACTGAAACTCGAGGGCGAGTCGCTTGATCACATTTGGGGCGTGATCGATCTCATCGTGGACACCGACTTTCCTGACATTCGTCGAAGATGTGCCATTCATTCCCCCGCAGGCTCGGTCATGGTGATTCCTCGCGAGCGGATTGCCTCGGGTGATTATTTGACGAGACTCTATGTGCAGGTCCCGGGCGACTATAGGCCATCGAGTGATCAACAGACATCGGAGAGCTCGAATACTTCTGCCGCAGTAGATGCAAGGACTCGTCGTAGTCAAGTGACGGAAACGACCATCTTCGAAAATGCGGCAGCGGCATTTAAACCTTACTTCATTCGTCCAAAGACTGACAAGGCGGTCGATTGGTGGGCGGCGTACCAAATTGGACAGAGAGTCACCGATAGTTTCTCGGTCAAGGACTCGAAGGGGATGAATCGGGTGTTCATTGTTGGGGATGGTAAGTCGTGACTTCCACCTATAGAGTGACAATCCCGTGCTCACCCCCTAATTTTCTTCAGCTTGCCATACACACAGTCCCAAGGTATGATGATCCGTAATCAGTTCTTGGAGAATCAAGTCTAATTGTTTATGGATAGGCTGGACAAGGGATGAATGTCTCAATGATGGACTCTTACAACCTGGCCTGGAAACTGGCTTATCGCATTAATGGCTTGATTCCAGAGCCACTCGATGGAGCTCCAGATCCGCTCCTCGACACGTATCAAACAGAACGGCGGAACATTGCCCAGGAGTTGATCGCATTCGACAAGGCGTTCTCGTCTATGTTCTCGGGAAAGATTGGCAGCACCGAAGACGGTGCTCAAGGGTTGACACACGAAGAGTTTCTGGAAGTATTCAGTCGAGGCAACGGGTTCACCAGCGGATGCGGTATCGAATACCCCGAGAACATTGCAGTGAATCGGACACCTGAAGGACTCGAGAACCCGATCATCGGTACGAATTATTTGTCTGGAATTTTACGCCCAGGTCGCCGGCTTTTGAATGTGCGCGTCATACGACACGCAGATGGCTGTCCACGAGATCTCCAAGATGGTATGTTTCTCCCCACATGCCGTATGAAAATGAGAGGTGACCTGTTTGCTCATGGTATTATAGATTTTGCATCCACCGGCCGATTCCGCATTCTCTGCCTGACCTCTTTGGATTTATTAGAACCGCAAGGGACCTCGTTCAAGACGCTGACTGCACTGGGAGAGATGATTCAACAATTCCCAGATTCACTGGTAGAACAAGTTGTGGTTCACCCCCATCTGCCTCGACCGTTTACGTGGCATGACATCCCGCGTGAAGTCAAACATTTCTCAGAGATGTCTTTTTACAGTGGGCAAGCGAAGGAAGACGTGTATACCATCTACGGAGTGGACCCGAAGAGAGGTGCCCTTGCTGTCGTCCGACCAGACGGCTACATCGGAACAATTGCAGAACTCGGTGATGTAGTCCGGGTGAGTGAGTTTCTGGGAAGATTGATCACAGGCAAAGAGGGACACGAGCGTCAGCCCTGATTACATTGTCGGCTTCATGTCCCGAGCTTCTAAAGCATGAAACCGTCTATCATTCTCAGAAAAGGCATAGATTATTGACACTGGACTGAGCGTACCTTGAGGTCTGCAGTATGCTTGTGATTTTTTTCATGTTTCAGCCCTGAGATTTTTGCCAGTATTAACAGGGTATTTATTGAGGTCATTCCCATAGACGGCGGGCAAAGGCCAAGCGAAGTATCAAGTGAGTTCTACGTGATCCTTCCACTGCTTTCGAACTCTTGTCTCGATGAAGCCCAAATGAGCCAAAGGCGCAGTGGTCCTTACGTAGCGCTGAACGTAAATATGGAGCAAAGTGAACTGCCCAGCTTCTGACACTCGCCTTCTCTTGCAAATTGGCCCATACAAGTTTAATCTCTGTGCTGCGCATAGCCGTATACTCAGATACAGTAACGTAATCCACAGTCACCCTGGCCACACGGTCACCCTGGCCACCCAACCCCATGATAAAATTTTAAAATAAAATAATCAACCAGAACGCATCAATTCAGCTAAGACTATCGTTTATTACAATGATTGGCCCTATACCCAATTTCTCCGCATCCACCACACGTAGGCAGAGCCCTCCTGCGTGGCTGATCCTGCTAATTAGGTAAATCGCCCTGTTCATACGATACTATCTTATTAGCTTCAGCAGGTTGAATTGGCTGCTAAACTAGCTACAGGCCCTCTTTGATTAATAGGCCCCCTTCGTGTTCAATCCGCCTAGTCGATCGAGTACGCTTTTGACGTTTCTTTTCATTCGATGCGCGTAGATCGGCGTTCTCCTTCGCTAGTAGCGCAGTATTATACAGAGCTATACAGTAGCTCTTAATAATTTGATCAAGCATAAGTTTCGACGGGGTAGGCGGGCTATACGATCGCTGCTTTAGAAGCTCCTTAAGCATAGAAGCTTGCTTTTCTAGCTAAATTGCTATTTTTAGCGTTTTTAGGGTAAATTAGCTAGATCTGCTACTTAGTCGGCTTAATAGTAGCGAGGGCGTTCGAAGAGATATATTAAGCTTCGAAAGCACCCTATCTGTAACGGGCCAGAGCCCGGTAGTAAACCATTGGCCATGGCCTTCCGGATCACGTTGGCAGTTAACGGCGAAAGACCGTCTTGGTGTTCTTCTGCAGA